>CAEFZY010026518.1:0-115169 GCA_903066815.1 Brachyrhaphis roseni
CTATCTATCTATCTATCTATCTATCTATCTATCTATCTATCTATCTATCTATCTATCTATCTATCTATCTATCTATCACTGCCTCACAATCCACAAAAAGTGGTCAACAACACTAGTGACCTCAGTCTAATTGCCCCGTATTTTAGAGCTCTTTTTTACAAACAGGGTTAGAAAAACATTAAAGTGGTAAAGCCAAAATTATAAACATCTTTCCTCTTTTCTCCATTCTGTAGCATTAGCTAGCATGAACATAACTGTAGCAGTGTCTTAAGTGCAATGAGAACTGATTTCTGAACATTTCAGTGCCTTCTGTATTCCAGGTTTCTATTATGATATATGTATTAGCTTTATAAGCAATTAGAAGTACTTGTCTAATCTTAGTCCATATGATAAAGTCTATGGTCTCTTTTCAATAATTTAGGACTGGTGTGATTTTATATTTCTTAGAAAAGTAGTTAATTTGAGAAAAGAGCATTCCTCCACAGTAAGGAATGTTAAGATAGAAAGCACAGAGTTTAGTTCTGCTGCCACACTTTTTATCTTAGTATTTTATTGGATGCTAAATGCTAAAAATGTGTAATGTTCAATGTCTTTTAGGCATCGAGACATGGTGAAGATGAGTTTCAGAATGGGCAAGAAATCAGATTTAGGTGTCAATGAATATTGCATGTTTTTTGGTGCCAGATAACCGAATCTGAATGTTTTATAAACTGCTGATCTGCTTTTACTCTGATATCTAACAAACTCCTAGGTTTACAAACAAAGGTGTGAAAAAAAGAAAACATCTAGTGAGTCAGTTGCAAAAGCTCCTTGTTGATGTCAAAGGTCAGAGGAGATGATCAAAAGGCTACAGTAACTCAAAAACATTTGTCAAAGTCATCTCTGAATGGGTTATAGCTTAAACTTTGAAGGTGGGCTTTAGCATCAGAAGATCTCACCAGATAACTTTCATGTAAGATATGAGCAGGAAGCAGAGGCTACATGTCATTTCTGAGACAATTCTATGCTAAATGTTCTTTTCTACTGGGTTTTTGACATTGTTTGCATTTATAATACAAATATAAATAATAGGAGAACTAGTAAATGTGAGAATGAAAAAAAAAAACACATTAGCATTAGGTACAGATCAAATGAAGCTGGAAGTCCAGAAAAAAGATCGATGTGTTTGTGGTGATATGCTAATAAAACAAACATTTGCTAAAGATCAATTTTGAGGTGCAAAGACCACATAAAAGTTATTGTGACCCGTAACATAATGTCATACTGTTCTAACAGACTGACCTGATCTGATAAGACAGAATTGCCCCTCTTTGTATGAATGCTGGAAATTATTATTTCTCCAAGGGGTGGAGTCTGTAAAGCATTATGCCTGGGAAGACATAAATGAAACAGCAGACAGAAAGTGGAGACTTGGGGACTAACCAGACCAGACAGCTGTGAGGTCATGGCAAGTCACTGGAGTGTCACTTGTTTGGCAGCACTAGCTCTGCTATGCTGCTTGGCTGACAAGGAAGCAGAGGCACAGAAGTACCCTCAAATGCCTCAGTATCCCCAGAACCCTCAGAACCCCCAGCAACCTCAGAGCCCTCAGGAACCTCAGAGCCCCCAGCAACTTCAGAGCCTGAAGGAACCCCAGAACCCTTACCCTCAACCTCAGGACCCCCTGCAAAGTCGACTTCAGAACCCTCAGCAACCTCAGAACACTTACGCCCAGCAACCTCATAATCCTTACCCTCAACCTCACCCTCAACCTCAGAACCCTCAGCAACCTCAGAGCCCTAAGGAAACTCAGAACCCTTACCCTCAACCTCAGAACCCCCTGCAACGTCGACTTCAGAACCATCAGCAACCTCAGAACCCTTACGCCCAGCAACCTCATAATCCTTACCCTGAACCTCAGAACCCTCAGCAACCTCAGAACCCCCAGCAACCTCAGAGCCCTAAGGAACCTCAGAACCCTTACCCTCAACTTCAGAACCCCCTGCAACGTCGACTTCAGAACCATCAGCAACCTCAGAACCCTTACGCCCAGCAACCTCATAATCCTTACCCTGAACCTCAGAACCCTCAGCAACCTCAGAACCCCCAGCAACCTCAGAGCCCTAAGGAACCTCAGAACCCTTACCCTCAACTTCAGAACCCCCTGCAACGTCGACTTCAGAACCATCAGCAACCTCAGAACCCTTACGCCCAGCAACCTCATAATCCTTACCCTCAACCTCAGAACCCTCAGCAACCTCAGAACCCTCAGCAACCTCAGAACCCCCAGCAACCTCAGAACCCTTACCCTCAGCAACCTCAGAACCCTCAGCAATCTCAAAACTCTTACCCTCAACCTCAGAACCCTCAGCAACCTCAAAACCCTTACCCTCAACCTCAGAACCCTCAGCAACCTCAGAACCCTTACCCTGAACCTCAGAACCCCCTGCAACAGCAACTTCACAACCCTTACCCTCAGCAACCTCAGAACCCTTACCCTCAACCTCAGAACTCCTTACGTCGACTTCAGAAGCCTCAGCAACCTCAGAACCCTTACCCTCAACCTCAGAACCCCTACCCTCAGCAACTTCTGAACCCTTACCCTCCACCTCAGACTCTTTACCCTCTGAACCCTTACCCTCCACCTCAGAATCCTTACTATCAGCAACCTCTGAACCCTTTCCCTCAACCTCAGAATCCTTACCCTCAGCAACCTCTGAACCCTTTCCCTCAACCTCAGAACCCCCTGCAATTGCCATATGATGCTTCAAAGCCTCAGTACCCTCCATATCCTAAGCCCCAAATGCCTACAAAACCTGAGTATCCTCAGCCACAGATGCCTGCTAAGCCTCAGTATCCTCAGCCACAGATGCCTCAAACAGACAGCATTCCTCCCATGAGACCACAAGACCTTGTGATTCCCGTCCCTAAAAGATGTGATGTGCCAACAGCTTCAAGAGTACCATGTGGATCTCCAGACATCACTGCCACTGAATGTGAGGCCAGAAATTGTTGCTTTCAAGGCCAGTCTTGCTACTTTGGAAAAGGAGGTGAGTGTTGAAACTGCAGCTCTTGCAAGACAATAACTGAAATACACTAGCCTGTAAAGCATCTCATTCAAAACAAAAGTTACTAGTCGGAAGTTCTTACGAGTGGAATGTGGTGTGTATAGTTTAACTTATCATATCCTGTCTTTGTTTTTCTATTAGTGACAGTCCAGTGTACCAAGGATGGCCAATTTATTATTGTTGTAGCCAAAGACGTCACCCTACCCCATATTGACCTTGAAACAATCTCACTGTGGGGAGGAGGTCCAGGCTGTACACACGTTGACTCTAATTCCATTTTTGCTATCTATTTCTTTCCTGTTACTGCCTGTGGCACTGTTGTCTTGGTAAAATCAAACTTAAAAAATTGCTTTAATTTGGGCAATAATCTGGTTATTTTTCAATAATTAACCCTTTTGCCATTTTAACACATTGTAGGAGCTGAATGGAGCTATAATTTATGAGAACAGTATGATATCTTCCTATGAAGTGGGTGTTGGGCCTCTTGGAGCCATTACCAGGGACAGCAGCTATGAGTAGGTGAACATTAGAAAAGTATCATATTTTAAGAATAAATATATAAGCCAGTTCAACACCCATTCTCTTTTCCAGAGTACTCTTCCAGTGTAGGTACATTGGCAGATCAGTTGAAACTCTGGCGGTCGAAGTTCTGCTGTTGGATAATCCTCCTCTGCCAGTTGCTGTTGGTCTTGGACCCATCAGAGTGGGTCTGAAGTTGGGCAATGGCCAGTGCATTACAAAGGGTTGCAACGATGGTCAGTATATGTTGCCCGCAAAGTGATGCCGATCATTTTGTAAACTTGGCTGTCGTAATAACTTGTGTGTTTGGTCTCCCAGTGGATGCGGCCTACACCTCTTACTATCAGGACTCAGACTATCCTGTTGGCAAAGTACTGAGGGATCCAGTGTATGTGGAAGTTCAGCTGCTTAACAGGACAGATCCCACACTGGTTCTGACTCTTGGACGCTGTTGGGCAACTACACGCCCAAACCCTCACAGCCTGCCCCAGTGGGACATTCTGATTAATGGGTAACTAAAACACTTTTTTCCGCTATATTAGTAATGATAACTAGCTGGTTCTTTACATCTATGTCAATTACGTTTATTAGAAAGATTTTCTTAATGCTATTTGAATCTGAGTGAGATGGATGTTAAATTTTATTATAAACAGTGATTAAAATTGAGGGAAAATTGCCAATGATACTATAATAGAAAAGTTTATCTGAAAAATAGGAGTACTAATTAACTGTCCTGGATAAAATACATTTAAATCTCATAAAACCAAGTACTGTGCAGAACTCTGTAAGATGATAAGGGAACTTGCTGTTGTGTAGTGAACAAATTACCTTATAATGATGCAAGTGACATTTCTACAGTTCAGCATGAAGCTATTCATAGCCTTTGCAGTTTTAGGTTTGAAGCAATATTTTAATTTTATCAACATGTCTGACTGGAAGTGTTTTTAGTAAACTGAAGTCCCAGTCTGAGTCTTCACTTGAATCTGTTAGAGAACCTGTGGAGAGAGCTAAAAATCAGGGTAATCACATGGAGGATTTTCAACCTTCATGACTTGTAGCTCATCACCGAAGATAAGTCAACAAAAATATCGGTGTAAGAAAAGGCTCAGCAATTATGGGAAGGGCTTGATTGATGCCTTTTTCAATTAAATGTTATGAAAGCAGATAACCCTCCTACATTCTTTTAGTATCTTTTGTTAGGTATCAGACTCATTTTTAATCAGAGACAAACTTAATAATTTTGGCCTTATTTATAGCAAACACCCCTTATTGCTTACTGAGTTTTAATAGAGAAACACAATGTTTTTGATAAGGTATTATTGGGGCCTGCCATAGCAATGCATAGGGAGGGCAGTGACTAACTTGCATTAGCACAAACACTAGCATTTCACTGTCCCCCAGTAATTATCATTAGCCTTTTCCCTAAAATAAGCCTTTTAGCTATTTCCTATACATTAGCTATGTTTAGCATACTGAATGGAGGAAATCTATGTAAGACAACATGCTACTGACAGCGTTTAGGCTAACATTAGTATTTTGGCTTGTTTTAGATTAAACAAAAAGTTTTAACAAAGTGAATGCCGCAAGTCCATGTTAGTCAACACGCTTGTGACTCTCCACATGCTCTTGAGTACATTGTAGCTTACTTTATCATTGATGCTAATTTTTAGCATCAGAACGCTGGGCTCCAACCGATGGGCACACTTTTTTCAGGCTCTGTTTACATTTCTTCAGAATTTGTCTAGTAATAATAATTTATTTTTCTTCTGTTAATTCAGCTCATAACACTGCATGCCCCCTCAACAAAAATGGTATCAAAACGTGCGGCTCGATCCTGGCATTGGAGCTATTAGTTTTTTTGGAAATTGGAGTTATGAAGACACTCCAAATAGGGCTCACTGCTATTACTGTGAGAGAGCCAGAGATATGAATCGCGGTACTATCGGAGACGACAAATTGCCCTCTCATATGCTTCAAACGGTTTTTGAATCTCACAGTTCCTGAACAGGAAGGAGTTGTTTGAATTGCTTTTTTCAGAAAAACTGACTGGGTGTCTCACAAAGATAGGTTTCTTTCTCCACCTAGCCTACATGCCACAGACTTCCGTTTTAGCACTTCCGCATTTTTTTTGCCACATGGACCACTTCCGGGGCGCAGGCAACAGTATGTTAACAATGGCTCCTCGGTTGCTGCAGGACTGTTAATGATGCTTATAGAATTATTCAGACATCCTGAAATGCTCCAACAACGACAAAGGATTTAAGCTGGATGTGTCAAACTTCACAATAACTTCAAAGGTAAGTTAATAAATCATTTGTATTCACCATAATGCCTCATGTCTGACGTAGCTAACACGGGCAATGTTACAAAGATGCTATGTAAACGTTAAGTGTTTTGATTATCTGTGCGATGTATGATCTATCTGTGCAATGATTACACTTACTTTTTCACTATCTTGGGCATTTTTAATGTGTTGTATTTTAAAACCTACAACACCCAGACATTTCAAGCCTAACTGGATTATTCTGCACTAATAGCAGAATAAATAAAACATTTGTGAAATCTTCTAATTGATTTGTGAAATTTGTAAAATATCGATACATTTCAGAATGTTTTTTTTGCATCTGGAACGCATTAGATCTGAATTATCGAATTGGCATTATTTGTTATTTTATCTTTCTGTTCTATTTTTCTCATCTTTTATTATAGCTGGAGTTGGACAGGAGTTGTTTGGTGGCTTCCTGGAGGGAGGGATCGGCTGAGCTAATGCTGCTAACAGCTTCTCCTGCTATTAACGTTTTTGCTTTTCTTTGTATGGAATGTATTCCTATCCGTAGCTGTTTACATTTTGTATATTTGCTCTATTTTTTATTTTTACCTTAATGGTCACCTGGTCAATTGAAGTGGCAATGTACATCCTCTTGATTACTGGCAAATGTGTCAGAACCACATGGACTGAGCTGGTTACATCAGGTCAGTCTATTTCTCATTAAAACGACTTCTTGTAATTTTAAGACATCGCTATAAAACTGCATATTTATTCTGCTCTTATGATGACTGCATTCTCGTAATAAAAAATTTTGTATCCTGGGGCGGGACGGACCACTGTCAGTCTCATACCTTATTTGGAAATGAGACCATTGCACTCCGGAAGTGAAGGGGGCGCTATTTCCTATATAATCTGTGGCCTCTCGTTTTTATTTTCCTTTGAGATCTGTGATATATTTTCACCTTTAAGAAGGATGTTCACTCTCGACATGTATTTGAACTTCTCTCTTTTATTTACTTCAGCGCAGCTCAGTTTTTAACAAATTCTGTAGCTTAAGGTGTACATCTAAATCTGCTCCTTAGTCGCATTTTTTCGGGCCTGATACTGCCTCTAGTGGCGTGGGGGTGGTAACACAACTAATCTAATTGCATTACTAAATCAGAATACCACAAAGTCTTTATTATTTACTATTAATTTCGGCATTACTTGCACCGTAAAAGATAAATTATTTTATAAAACACCATATTTTTTTCATTTTCTTAAGGAAATAAAGCTAATTAAATGAGATAAACAAGACCTAAAAGTTATTCCAGTTTCACTTGATGGCCTTTCTGATGAAACTGTGGCAAATTTTAAATTCCTTGTGTCATTCCTGGACAGTCAGCTCAACTTTCTTGAAAACACTGGCTATATCTTTAAGAACTGTTCTCAGAGACTCTATCTTTTACGAAGACCTAGTGATCTTGGGGTTACCCAACTAGAGCTTGTGTACAACCTCTAGTTATGTAGAGGTTGTTTAAGTTAAAATGTTAAAACTTGAGTTTTAACTCAACTCAAGTTAAAACAACATTTTAACTCAAGTTTTAACTTTTAATCTCCTAGTTGTCTTTCTGCCTGTCTGTCTGTATGTATGCATGCGTGCTTCTGGTAGTTATAATTGAAATAAAGGCACTTTTTGAGAGTACTTCATGTAATTTTATTATAGAAATTGAGGACGGGAGGAATCGATTAAAATCAAATCTAGTATGATAGAAATCTTGTAAGTCATATCATCCAGCCTTGTTCAGTATATTGAATTACATGACTAACTGCATATATCTTAACATTCACATTTCTTTGCTGGTATTACTTAAAAGTCTATTTTAATATCTGATCTACATGCAAATACTTGATATATGTAAATAACTGAGAAAAGGGGGAAAAAAAGTTTGTGAAATGCAGAATATTACAAAAGAGATTTTATTTTATTTTAAGTACAAACAGGATAACAAAATGAACAGCAGTTATTCAGACATCAGACTTGTTTGCCTTTACTGGTGATGAAAACACGTCACTCTGGAGGAGAGGAAGAGCGGCTCAGCTCAGTCCAGGATCACTGCAGTGTCAGGGAAGCCAATAAAGTCTGCAGGCAGATTTTTGCATATCTGACGTCCGATTTCCAGATCCTAATTTAACCGAGTACTGTAAATAAAAAGTTGGTCCGTGCTGTGATGATCCGGCAGACCGTGGACTGATGGACACTGTAGCGGTCAGCAGGTCCAGGTGCTTGGATCCAAGGGAAAGGTAATTAGTAGAGCGGCTCAATCAAGGCTCAGAAACACATCACAAGGTGTAACGATGCAAACCTGAAAAATTAAAAACAATAATAAAAAATAAATAAAGTTTATATTTAGCCACACAATGTAATCAAAAACTAATAAACCCTAAGCTCTTTTTGAGAGTTTTGCTGGAAAATAAATTGACAATATCTCAGGAAATGATGAAGTGAAACAGTTGTGGTATCACAATTAAAGAAACTGCAAAAAATATTTGAGAGGTGTAACTGAGTAAGAGTAAACTGAAATATTTACTACTTAGAAAATGCATGTTGAAATCTGAATATTCTGAAACCGGGAACATTTCACTGTTACAACATTTGTTCTGTAACTACACATGGTGGAAGTAAGCAGCAAGTGAAAGTTGTTCTGTTTACATAAGTTGATTACCAGTGAAACAAGGCAATTATTTTTATTCCTACCTGCTCATTTTCACAATCTCGGAGAGAAAAAAAAGCGAAAAAAGAGGAATTACGTCTGTGTAAAGCAAGAACAGATCATAGCGAACAAATGGAAAAATTCACACTAACGTGGATTATAACTATGAAACAAACAGCAAAGATACGATGTCATATTTTTGGGATTCAGGAAATAAGCCCTTCTTCACTATTCACAAGCTGATTTGTTCTGTGGGTTATGTTTTGTGGAGAGGTGACACTTATACGGCTGGAAAGGGAAGGTTTGGGACTTTAATTTGACCGGTGTTCTCACTATCAGTGCTACCTCGTCAGATTTTCCTACTGTAGCACGGATAGATAGCTAAGTCTATCTGTCCGTGCTACGCGTCCAAAACTGCTACCGTCATGTTTACAAACTGAAAACTATACCAGGTTGTGTTAATGTTAAATATATTGGATAACATTATTTGAGTGACAGGATGATGTGGAAGCTTAGGAATTATGCATGGCATAGCATTGGAACAATTTATATATATAAACCACAAGAAATTCACTTCCTTCATCTGAATATCCTACCCGTTTAAAATTAAAAGCTATAGATGTATGCACCAGTCCTTTCACTAGAATATCCTACCTTCAAAAAAATAGTTTAAATACAGAGGTGTTTGTAATAATAAAACCGTATCAGACAGAGGAAACAGGGTTTTATTGGAATTCAATTAAACGCAGACAAATACAGATCACTGCAACTCATTTTTTGCACATTAATATGTTGTATGTCTGTGATCAGATGCAGCACAGCCACAATGTGTCCACCGAACTGCACAGGTCACTGTGCTCCTGCAATGATAGGATATTATTAATATACACTAATATTACACAGATTCAATCCCACATAGTATGGCTACCAACATCTATTTAGGGAGATTTAGTAAAAAAAAAAAAAGTGTAGTGGGTATAGGGTCCGGTCATTAGCCCCGCCCCCAGGCCCGACTGACTTGTTCCGCTACTGAATTGGAATATTTAAAACATACTAAAGAGTTGCCTAAAAATAATTGAATACTCGGTATACAAACGCATACATCAACACACACATTGACTTACCTTGTGCCGAATCGCTGCCTCTGTTCTCAGCCTGTTCCTGTAGCAGTGGATTTCCTCCTGCATTATTTTCCTCCAACAAATTATTCCAATGAACGAAGAAGGCACAGCTCCCTTTTAACCTCCGTCTTCCCATTTCTGACGCTGGATCTTCAATATCCTCAAGTTTGAAATAACAGGCAGCTACAAACCGTGTGTTAGCTTTAGTGGCTAAGTTTTGGCCATGGGCTGTTGTCGCCTTTATATCAGCAGGAAAATGGAAAAACTAAGTACTGGATTGTACCGGCTAATTACTGGACACAACAGCACACAACAAAACTCAGTTGTACCAGTAGCTCGAGGATATTTTAACTTTTGCGTCTTGTTCATGGTACAGCTCATGCAGATATGGCTAAAAACAGTAGGCGCAAGCGGTACCCGGAAATGATCTATGTGGCGAAAATTTAAACGGAAGTACGTCACCACTACTGTATTGCTGAGTTTCAGATGACAAGCAGCGACTTCACCCAATGCAGATGGAGGGCCGGTCTTGTAAATGCAGCCCATTTATTTCTGTTGAACCAGCGTCAAAATGCCTAAAGTCTGTGTCCTGTATGGTTGTAACAACCGTTCTAATAGAGAGAAAGATAAACGTTATTTTTGTGTTTCGAAGATAGTTGGTCACAAGGGAGTTCATTGTAGAAAACTTACTGAAAAAAGCGGATCAACAATCTACAGCTAAAAACAGGCGATGCAGAAACTAAATGCCAGAGTTTGCTGCGCCGAGTTTCTAACAGGTAACAGGAAAATACAATTTAATCCATTGTTTAAATTGTATTTTCAGATATTTTATTGGACAGTTACTTAGGAACACAAACATTCATATGTAAGGTAAGATATATTATTTTTATGCCCTAGTGTGGTTGTCCTCAGAATGCTAACGTTGTTAGCAGCTAGCTCAGTGCCGATTCACAAACAGAAAATATAATGTTTATTCAGTGGGACTTTAATGCTAAAAAAGCTGAATGAATTAAATATAACCTACCCAGCCATACAGTCACAGTGAGATGTTACTGTTCTCCCAACATACTTCGTGTCACACGAACATTAGCTTGTGCTAAACGTGTTATTTACTTCTGTCTTCTGCTTCACTTTGTAATCGCATATCTTCTTTTATCAGTTCAAGAAGCTCCGAGCTTTCACTTCGCCTCTTCTGGCCCCTGAGGGAGATGAAATTTCCCAACTGCTCCTTGGTCCCTAAAACAAATGGGCAAATTAGTGTTAAGTGACATGTCTTGATTAACATTGATACCGCCAAGTACGTTTCTTGGCTACCAGGTTTATGTGTAGATAAGTTTATATATTTCTGTGAAAATAACAAAATATCACAAATGCTTTGTTTTATACTGAGATTTACTTACATTTCAACTTTAACTCTTTATCGCGTTCGGTAGAGAAAGCTGTTCAATAATAATAATATTAATTAAAAAAATTAATACACAATATTATAAATTGCAGTTCAGTTTTACAACAAATAAAGTAAGAGATTTATTCATTATCAAGTACAATCTTCAGCTCACAGTAAAGATATTAAAGTTATATCTTAACTTAAATATAACAATGAACACGCTTTTATGGCAGTTAAGGACTATGACATGTCAACCAAAATAATTTTGTGAGGAATAAAATCTTACAATACAACATACATTAACCATGCTTAATTATATATCTGTGTTTGTCTTGCATTCATCAGCGAAAAGCCAATTGGATTTTCAAAACAATGTGTCATGAGTCATGTGTTTAATTAAACCACTGTTACACATAGTATTAGTGTGGCCCTTTAAAACGAAGCTTACTGAAAATTTCAAAACAAAAGCCTGAATGTTCCTCTCAGTATTATCCCTTACTATCTGTTTCTCTGTTTCTAATGTTTGTGCTAATAACATTAGCACAAACGTTAGCATTTTCCCTTTTCCCTAAAATAAGCTTTTATCTATTTTTCTTAATTATTACCTATGTTTAGTATACTGAATACTGAAATTAAACAACATGCTAGTGATACCCCACATGCCACTGGCAACATCTATGCTAACATTAGCACTTTGGCTAATTTTAGCTTATACAGCAGTTTTAACGTACTGAATGGATTAAGTCCATGTTAGTTAACATGCTTGAGATTCTTCACAAGCTGTTAATATTATCTTAGCTAAGATTAGCATTGATGCAAATTTTTAGCATCAGGAACAGTTGGTTCCAACCGACAGGCACACTTTGGCAGGCCCCGTTTAAATTTCTTCAGAAATTTTCTGGCTATGCTTTGCTGTTTGTCTTAACACCCCCACGTTGACCCCAGTATTACTCCATCTCCATCCAGATGTCCATATGCAGATGATCGTTACCTCTCCACACTGGTTCCAGTGGGTCCTTCATCTGGTCTGGAATTTCCAACTCACTACCGACGTTTCATTTTCAAAATGTTTGCCTTTGTGGACACCGATACAATGGAACACCTAAGAGCATACGAAGTGAATGCAGCACCCTGACAAAAACAACCACTGTTATTAGATATTATTTCTAATAATGTTTTTCTTCTTCAGGTGTACATTCATTGTAGCACAGCTGTGTGCGTTCCAGAACATGGTGTAAGCTGTGAGCCATTATGTCACACTATAGGAAGTAAGTGATTCATTTAAAAACCTACAAAAATATAATGATCAACAGACACCCGGATGTGACCATAGTTTTCATGTCGTTGTGCAGAGAGAGACACAGAGGCTGCAGAGGAGAGGAAAGTTGAACCAAAGGTTGTGGTTTCATCTGGACAAGTGATTATGACTGCCCCAACAGGAGTGAGCAGAGACAACCTCAGCAATTCAACCGGGAACAGTTAGAAAAAACACTTTAAAAATTAATGCAGTTGTTGAACAGTAAAAAAAAAAGTAACTATGTATTTCTAAGTAAATGATCGCACAATATGTAACCAGCAGTTGATTCAGTTTTAAAGATAGGATAATTGGTTCTTGTTAGTCCTTCATATAAAAGTTGTTTACTTGACAACATGTTTAATGTTGTATTTAGTGGTTTCGTTGTATGAGTTTGAATTATTGCATGAATTCTCCAAATATGTCAAGCATAAAAAAACCAAACGGCATCGCAGGAGCACCCCAAGTTTAAAAAGTAATAATTTAAAACTTCTGTTGACAAACTGCATGAATTAAAATGTAAAAAATTTATATATTGATATTTGTAAATCCAATAAAACAGAATGTAACAAAAGTTGAAGGTAGAAGAGTTGCTACAAATTTTTTATATATACATTGAAAAAAACAATTTCACATGTAAATTAGGGGCAGGCGGATCAATATTCTTGCTACTGTGACTGAACAAAATAAACATTTAGAAGCAAACAAAACCAGAGGATCTGACTTTTAAAAAGTTACTGTGACCGAAAGAGTCAACAAAATAGAGTAAAAAAAAATTATGTAAACCTCTCTGCTTGGAAGACCTTGGCTGGTGATTATTTTGCATCAGTTTAAGCCGGTCATTGACAACAGCACATGCTAAGACCCAAATGCCTCAGCAAACAGCACTTGTACACCTGGAGTTTCACCTGTTTCACAGCACAGACACAGGGACAGATCAAGGACAGTCAGTGGTGGATTTCTGCCCAGGTCAGAGGGTGCCACAAAGAGAAATAATAAATGTCACTGTTGCATACTGAAGATTTTTTCAGTAACTTAATCATATATCAAGTTAACTGAGAAGACTAATGGGTTGTTTCTGCTTCTTACAGATTTTATTTGACCCTCTTTGGTTTACAATCTTACATTTAATCTTTTAGTGCACTGAACAAACTCTTTAAACACAATTTGAGATTCAAAAAACATTTATTTCATTTAGGAATACATACAAAACACCATTTCCAAAGTAATTTGGCTTGAGAACCATCTTAGGCTAAAACAGAAGTGAGAAGCACGATATACAGACCGGTCAAACAAGAACTTAAGTAATATACGATAATTTGGACACTTCAAATTTTCATCCACATACCCCATCAAATTTTAATTATTATCTGACTAGTTCTAAATATTTCTGATTAATTACAAATTAGCATTTTTTTTTTTATAAAATTGGATACATTGGCAGTGGTGGAGTGCTGGTGACATGAATTTGATTGTGTGGTGAAGGAAGAAATGGCAGAAGAAAGGACAAAGGGTGGTGCCTATGCTTTGTATGCAGGAGCATTAACTTTGTTTTCTGCTTTTACACTGCTGTTATTACCAAACTGTAAGCCTGGTAGGTGAATGGTTTTTAGCAAGCAGAAACCGAACATGTTTTATTGTGCTGCAGAAAAAAAAATTTATGTATCCAATTATTGTTTTTAGGGGGCTTCAAAAATGGTTTACAAAAACATTCTTTCAGTATAAACATCATTTAAAAAATAATTCACATTTAACAAATTCTTATGCACTAACTACAAGTGAATTGTTATAATGAATCAGTATAATGCTACTAGAGTACCAATTTACTGCAACTAATACATGAATTCTGAATTACTGAAGAAATTAAATCTCATTCCAAATATTAAAACATACAATTTTTCAGTGAAACTTCAATCATTTGAATTATATATATATATATATATACACACATATATATATATGTATTTTTTTTAACCTAAAATAAAGAAAATTACCTCCATAATTTAATTTGAAAAACTTTTAAGCTTTATTTTACAAGAACAAAAGGAATGCATACAAATAAGAAAAAAAATTCATTACAAAAAATCCTTTGCACAGTAATAAAATGCATTTATTGTAATGATAATAATAATAAAATGTCTAAAACAGGGATCTTCTACTAAGGTGAGAAGATTACCACAAGAAAGCCATACATCTGAGAAGCATGCACACTGAAATGGAAGACACCAAAATGTTCAGGTTAAACACAATAAACTAACCCATAGAAATCCATATTAAAAAACTGGACTTTACTGTCCATGTCCTTGATCAGATTTATCTGATCATTTGTCAGAACATGTGTTTATCTGAAGAGGAATAATCAGAAATCAGACTAGGAATGTTTCTAGTATTTACCAGCTGAAAGTTAATTATTTCCAGATGAAAGTAACAACTCCTTATAAGGCACAGATCATCATCGATTGTCTTGAATCAGAAGGAATGAGAACAGGTGTGCTGTATTGCTTTCTTTTTCTGTACAAATTTTTAAAACATAATTAAACAATTTTGAATTTTATCTCTAGTTACATAAAAATAACAACAAAAACAACAACATAACTTGCAAACTGCAGCTCTTAAGTCTTTAGTTGTTTTTTCTCCAAATGTAAAAACATCAACAGGAGTGTGAGCTGTGTGTCCAGTCTCCTCTGCTCCATGTCAGTCAGACTTGTCTTTCTTTTTGCTGCCTCCCAGAGGAACTTTGTTGACTACTGCAGATCCAACCGCGGTCACGCCGCCAGCCACGGCACACACTCCCCCTTTCACCAGCCCCACTCCCATTACAGGCACGGCAGCTACAGTGCAGACAGCTGTCTTAGTGAGATCCAGGCTCTTTCCTCCTATCCAAGTCACGCCACCCACTGTTGCTTTGGTGGCTCCATACAACCCCCCCGCCAACCTGCCGAACATCCCTGGTTGTGTCTGTGGGTGGTCCTTGCTGGCGTCTGATTTAAAAACAACAAAACCAACATTTTGTGAATTGATATAATCAATGACAAAAAGTTATAAATACTATTACTTTTTCTTTAATGATGAATTTGTTTCTGAAAGACAGATTGTTTACTCTGTGACTACGGGGGCATCTCCGTAAATATAAATATCAGTGAACAGTTAATTTATGTCAGTGATTTATTCAAAAGCATAAACACAAAGTGAAATGCTTCAAGTGTTTGCTTCATTAATTTTCAGGCAAATTAAAAACTTTAAATTCTGTTTCTAAAAAAAAAATAGGAATATTAGATAGAGACAATAAAATCATAATTTTCTTTTACAGAAATGTTATATTACAGGCTCCACAAACATATGGAAGACTGCTAATGTGTCAGTTGTCCAGCAGGCAGCCAATAATATTATGTACTATATATAAAGAAGGTGAGCCACAAACAGACTTTGGTAATTAGGCTGGCTGTTCACATTAATAGAAGATGAGTGGAATAAAGAAGGGTAGCGGAGAAAGACACAGAAGCAAGAGGGATCATTTCAGCCTAGAGACAAATGTGAATCAAAGCCCATTCAAGAGTTTGGGGAATATTCACCAGACCTGGATTGAGACTGAAGTCAGTGCTTCAAAAGCTACCGCACAGGTCCAGGGTGAAGTTCTCACAGACAACGATCATTTAGGACATCATGCCATCTGCTGGCGTCGGTGAGGTTTTTTTCTAAACATTTAAACAAACTGGGAAAGCCCAGTTAAGGAGTTTGTGGACTTTCTAAGTTTTGATAACTTACTTTACATTTGAGTAAATTGGAGGCATTTCGTGGTGTACTTTAAAAGAACATCTCAAACTGCTTTCTTGTGTCACATCTTGTAAATAATATAAAAAGCTAAATTAATCAGCAAAGGTATTAGAAAGAGAAGCGTGAACCTCCACAAGTCTGGTTCATTCATATTCCAGATGCCTGACAGTGCCACGTTCTTCTGTTTTAACATTTATATGGAAGTATAAACACCAGGAAAATATCCAGCCATTGTACCATTCAGGAAGGATGAATGTGCTTTGGTGCCAAATGTACATATCCACCCAAAGGACAAATGCAAACAACCTTGTCAGGAGGCTGAAGCTGCTGAGAGTGTCAGTATCCACAATGAAACACGTAATTCACCAACACGGCCTGAAAAGCCTGTCAGAAAAGTGGCTATTGATCTAAAAGTAGCAGCAACAACTAAATAATATTACAGTTTGCAAATACCTTCAGGGTTGAAGACATGCACTGCATTTCTACTCTATTCTACTCTCGTCCATGGTTGTCTGGCTCCATTACACAAGGCTTGGAATCCTGAAAGTTTAGATGAGCCTCTGCTCCAACTATCTCATCACGATGTCAAAGTTCTGGAGAGGCTCGCAAATTAACCATTATTTGATCCAGGTGTGTTGAACCAAAAAAAAAAATTCAAACACACAGGACTGGTTTTGAACACCTCTGCTATTACATTTGTGGGAAAGAGGGAAACCTCCAAACCCTGCTGTGAAGTAGTTCATTGTGAAGTACAACGAATGAACATTCTAGCAAACTACTGTGACGATTGTAAAAGGACACCCTGAACAATTGACCAAAAACATACACTTAAAATGCAATGCTAAAAAACATTTCACTGTATGCTAACTTCTGGTTTGGAGGAATATGTTCATGAAAAACGTTTCTCTCTCATTATTTTAGAAAAGATAAATAATTTTGCTCATTCAAACAGAATCAAAGCGGAAAGGTTTAGTTTTATTTAATGTCTGACACGGTAAAGGAACATAGTTTCTGAAACATGATGGAGCTTTTACTTGGGGAACAGTGATGGAAAGTATGTTCCCATAATAGAAACAAGTCCTGTTGCGTTTACATATTTTTTCAATGCTATTTATGCCTCTCTGTATATGACTCCTTAAATATATTAGAGAAGTTCATTTGGTGTAGGCGATTCTTAAAGCTGCATTCCTGCATTGTAATTTAGATTCAGAATGCCTTCACATTAATTTAACCAAATCCAGCCTGATTATTTTTTCCTTCATTAAATATTAAAAAGTCAGTTTAAGTCAAAACGTCAACCGGGTTCTTGCCCTTGAGTGTCTTATGAGGTGTCAAAGGAGATTTAGAGCTCAGCGTACCTGTAGCTTCTGTCTCATCTGTGTGGCATGCAGGCATGTCCTCAGGCACCTGCTCGGCCTGACTCATCTGAGAACAAACATAACAAAATTACTAAGGTGACTCAAGTAGTTACACGTATGCAGTGATGATTACAGCTGGAGGGATTTTTTATCTTCTTTAATAAACAAGTTTTACTTTAAAAATGTGACTTTGTCAGAGTGCTGATTAAAGTCATGGCACAAAATAATTCAAGTGTTTTACATATCTACCCGTAAAATAAGCAAATACAACTTATTCCTCTAAAACCTGAGGTAAAACATGTGGAAGGGGCTATCAGGTCATTAGAAAACAAATTATGTTGATCCATTTAAAGAAAAGTGATTTTTTTTCTTTTTTTTTTTACAATTAGGAGCTTTCAGACTTTTCCAGGAGTTAATATCCCACTATAATCCCCCCAAAGGTTAGACAATGTTCACAGAAATTTCATAAAAACAGACATGTTAGTATTTTGACTTTGATTTTGTTCAATAAAAAAAAATCAAGGTTAGTAATTTAAGTATTGTCTATGCTGACAATAGACAATACTTTTGTGTTAGTTTGAATTAGCTTGTGCTAATTCTGTTAGGTTATTACAATAACATAAAACATTAAGAGTTTGAAGAGGTTGTACTTTCATGACTGTATGCAGTCAAAAGCCTTCACCAGAATAGATTAAATGTCCGATGTGACACTAGTTTATAAAATAAAGTGGAGCTGAATGTCAGCACTACACAACAGGCTGCTGTGAGCACACAATGTGTCAGAAAATAAAGGAGTGTGTTTTGGGTGTGCTACTAATACCAAAAACAAGGCCAACCTGTTTATAGTCTGGAACTAAACTGAACAACATGTTCAAATAGGATGATTAAAATCAAACTGACCAAAAACTCCTTTTGGGGTCATTTTGCTGGGATAAAATAAATTTACAAATTTACCCTAATTCTGGATTTTTGAAAGATGCCTAAGTTTCACTTTAGCATGTTTTCCTTTTTTTATTATTGAAAAGTTAGGCACTAAATTAAGTTTTCATTTGTGAATCTCAACAGGATTATAAACTTCTAACAATGTGCAAGACATTTTTTTATACTACTACTCAATTACTACGAACATAATGATAATAAAATATTTAATATATTTAGACAATATCCATCCATCATTTTACATGCGTATCCCTATTAAGATTGTGAGGGGTGTTGGTGCTTATCTCCAGCGGTCAACAGGCGAGAGGCGGGGTTCACCCTGGACAGGCCACCAGTCCATCGCCGTATTTAGACAATATCTAAATATGTATTTTGTCTTGACATAAACAAAAGTGCATTTTGATATCTGGCTCTACTAGAATACATTTAACAAATGTTTGATGGTAAACATTCAGAAGTTATTAAGGAAGCTCGGGTTGCTTTAACATCAGCCTTTCAGGATAGTTGAGTCAAGTGTTGCTCATTTTCATCCTCACAACACATCATAAATTCTGTATGGGTTGAGAGCAGGTGAGTTTGTTGGTCAATCAAGCACATCAAGAATGTCATGCTCTAAAATTCCTGATAGGCAGCTGACTTAGGACTTGATATAACAATAAACTAAAATTAGAGGATGAAGTGGTTCCTCAATTCATCAAAATCTGTGGAAGCACAAATTGGGTTTTGTGCTTTTTCAGTCTTCCTCCAAACTCTTGGTTTTTGATTTTCAAAAGAAAAGTAAACATGGTATTAACATGCAGAGAGAATTTCAGATGACTGAACAACATTGCAGTTTTCATTTTCCTGAGGCTAGGTAAGATTCTTCTGAAATGTGGCCTCAACACCACAGGTTGGTCATCTCTGTGCTCCATTGAAGCAGTATTCCCAGATCGAGAAATGATTGCATCTAGTGTACACTACATGGACATGCTTCTCAGTAGACTGACATTTCTGTAAATTATTGGTCTTTTGTAATAATATATTTTTCATACAAACAGAATTTCAGGTTTCCACTAACCTTCAGCCATAGATATTAGAAATGAGCATATATTCTTCTTTGTGTAATGAATCCACATTACATGTTGGTGTCACTTTTTGAACTAAATAGACAGAAAAAGTCTGACAACCCCGCTGACATTAATAACAGATAATGAAAGGGGATGCAATAATCATGCAATCTCTGTCGCATTAAGAGATGGCATATTTTGCAAACCTGGATATCTAACTTCAGGTATATAAAATCTGAAGGCAAAAATTTGCATTTTAAAAGGCTGCTCTATATAACTGTCGCCGTATTTAAGCCCAGATCAAAATAACACGTCCATCTAAAAGCTCATAACATAACCTAAATAGTGATGATCGTTGTAAAAAATGACCACAAAGGGAAACTTACTCAGGAAGTTGCGTCGTAAATTAACAGATGGATGTTAAACCATTCCTTGAGTGGATTTATATAATTTTACGAGTTTACCCCTCCAAAAAAGTACCAAACCAAAACAATTTATGCTAGCTGCCTGCAATATTTTACGAACGTCAACTTCAACACACATTCTCATAGAGTCGAATATGCGTTGTTTGACGTCTGTTAACGCAATTAACCCCAAAATTATAGGACTTTAAAGACACGTTATCGCTCTGCGTGTGGTCAACGCCTTCAACCACTGTAACCGCTCGCGCTTTAAGGTAAATGTGTAGAATCTTCTAGCTCGTACGTCACGTCGCTCGCGGATTTTCAAAGGTTTTACACAATAACGTTCGACATCCAAACCTCCGTTTACTCCGCTGAAACTGAAATAAACGCCCGAGTTCGCCCTGAATTTTGTGGTTATAACGTCATGGCTCTTAGTTTTCAACAACAACAAAAAAACAACAGCAAAAAAAACACTGGTTGTTGTCAAGTTTTCATGGCTGACTCTCGTTAAACAAAACTGATCCCTAACGGTCCAAAATAACACTTACCTTGCTGTAATGGTGTCTAGTCGAAAAAAGAAATCCAATGAGTTGTGATGATTGTGATACTAAGTAAATAAAATGATGAACAATATGCTCCAGTCCCAAATTTAGAAATAACAAAGGTGCTGCAGGGAGTGAAGCTGGCTGGTGTTGACTGTGTTTTTAGGAGGAGGTTCTCAATCTCCACCCATAAAGCACACACACAGAGAGGTACAGTCTGCAAACTGGATCTCTGAATCTGCTGAACTTCACAAGCATGAAATGATTACATAGATTACTGTGAATGCCTTTTTAAAGTGTATTAATAAAAGTGCATTCCTTTTTATGTAACTAATAATTCTGAACACATACTGCGGGATGTTTGGGGGGGTTGCAAATGAGGAGATTAAATGTCTATAATCTGTAAAGACCACCCCCCGACCCTCACCCAAACTGTCACTCAATGTCGGCGGGAGGGTACAAAATAAACCATTGAAATGAACTGAATCATTCAAGCGTTACCAAACTGACCAAAATACATCTGCCCCGCCTCTTCCTCAGGGAGGAAGTGACGATTAAGGTGTTTTTGCGGCCTTCAAGTCAAGATCGTCTCTTACAAGGAGATGAGTCTCTACCATTCCTCGGGAATAATGTCTCTATGATAGATTATTGGAGCCATAGACATGAATGCTATGGTTGGCACAAAGTGATCGGGTTCATTAAAAATCCCCGACTGAAATATAAAATAATTTTAAATTGCCCATTAGATCTTTATTTAATGTAATAAAATTATAGTAATACAGTAAAATTAAGTATGTCTTCTAAGGAATTTAAATAGGTTATTGAAGGACTTTGTATCCCTTGGACAAACCAAGGTTTTGAGATGGATCTACTTTCTTGCTATGTTTTTTTCTGTTCTTTAGTATATCTGAATCTGAAGTTTATGTATCACATTTGTTATTCTTTGTGTCTTATAAATATGGCAGAGTCCCAAAAGATACAGAAATCACCAGTAGAAAGGTTTCCCATGGTCTCCAGCAACACTTTATGACCTTTAGAAAGCACTAAATGTCAAATTCATCTTTAAAAATGTAACAACTGGGTAACCTTCAGGGGACATTTCACGAGAGTTTTCTTCTGTTTTCATAAAGTAAACTTTAAAGACTACTGGAGTACATTCTCACCAGGCTTTCTGAAAGTCTACCACGAAATGCATCTATTATTTATAGAAATTTAGCTTACAACATGCTGGAATTAAAAGGCAATCATTGTTTATTTATTTATTTAAGATCAACACATTAACAAAAGATTCAACAGCAGTTTATCATCAAATTAGAATGACATGCATGAACAAGTAAATCCACCCTTTTAGATTTGATTAACGCTGAGAAATTGGTGTTAAAAGCGGAAACACTGCGTCATGTGACTGCACTGTCGTTTCCCGCCTGTATTCGTTCTTGATGACTTATTTAGTCCACGGAATAAACAGCGGAGTGAGACCTCTTCTCCCTAAAACTTCAATTGAGACTCCATGCAGATTTCCTGCGTGTGGCTGAGAGGAAGACAGACTAATTTAAAAGAAGTAAACCCAATTCTGCTGACCTGAGCGCCACAAGTGACGGAGCTCCACTGTGGATTTTAGCGTCACAGCCGCTGAGCGAGCTTCCGTGTGGTTGTTAAAGCATTCAGGCTGAAGCAGCTCAGACTGCCTGCATCTCTCGTCGAGCAGTCTGGAAACAGGCAGGTAACTCCTTGTAACACCGCAATGGGAAAAAACCCAAGCTGTGATTGGTCTAGGTTTCAATTTTCACGAGCCCTGTTTACCTTTTTGAAGTATTTCAGCACCAACTTATCGAAGAATGGTGAAATATTGTATTCAACAGAATTTTTCTCCAAATCCTTATTGTCAGTTTTTAGCATGAACTTAAATATACTTATTGTTTATCTGTATTGGAGTTTATAGGGGCGACAAAAACATTTTGCTTTTACAGTTGTACCCTTACAGCTGAAAGTGTTTACTGAATTGTAAATAAATCTGTGAAATGCTCTGTGGACAGGAGATGTTTGTGTATAATTTAAAGTGACTCAAAGCACAGAAGGCATGAACTGAAGCTTTCAAAAGTATTTGATTTGAAAAAAGGACAGTTCTCAAGCAAACTGTATGTATCTGCACAGACAGACAAACATAAATTAATTTGTTGAGCAGATTTAGCAGAGAAGTTTGGAAAAGAATTGAAATTCCAAAAAAAAAAAATGGAGAAAACAAAACTGTGAAAAAATATTAGTGTTTTCTTTTATCCTCCTGTCCTTGTATTCTTTCTTTTTCTCTTCCTCATGTCCTTGCCGTTTGGTGGCTTACTTTCCTTGTCTCTTGCCCTCTTGTTTTTCCATCTTTGTTGGATACGCGTTTTCTTTCTCCCTCCTACATTTTTTTACTTCTGCCTGTATTCATTCACTTTTTGTCTTTGTCTATCCTTCCTTTTTACTTCCTTTTGTTTACTTCCCTTTCCCCCTTCTGTCCTTTCTCGTCCCCTTTCCACCCTTCCTTCCTTATATCCTTCCTTCCTACCACCAGCCTTCCCCACCTACAATGACCCACTGAAGAAAAGTAACTAATTCAAGGCACTACAACGATAACGTTCCCTTTGGGATTAATAAAGTATTTTTAAATTTAATTGTGAATATAGACCAGAATTTATCATTGGAGTTGGCAAGGAAATTCAACTCATAGTTAGCAGTAAACTCACTTACCGCTAACAATCAATTTTGTGGTCAGTAAATTACTTTATGTAGTTGTTATTTTTATTTGTTTATTTGAATAAATGTTCATTGTTTTTTTTTGTTTTTTTTTCATGAACAGTTCTTATGTAATGACCTTAAACTGCCAGCAGGTGTCAGTGTGGGCTTACACTGCAGACACTGCATGCTTTTGTTTTTGTTCAGGATCTAGAAAAGTTTAACACATTTATAATATTGAGACATGGTTGAATATTTTAATTGGTAATAACTCATATACTGCTTGTTTACATTTTTATTTAAAAAAAAAAAAAACTCATGTCAGTTGCAGACCTGCAGCATTTTAATTCTCCAAGTGAGGATTTTTCCCTTCACATATGTTTGTAGGTAAACAGGAAAAGTGTGTGTAGCTTTTTAAAGAATATCATCATAAACATCACTTATACTCTCTATCTTCTGCAACAAGATCAACTGGATAATTACTGTTCAAGAGTACTTAAAGTTGGAATTTTCTAAAAAAAAAAAAAAGTTTATTCTCTTGTCTTATACCTCTAGAGAATTGACATTGATTTCTGATATGTTATTAATTAAGTGCTAGTGTGTCTTTTGAGGGGCAACTAGACAAGTCATTACTTATCCATCGACCCACTGGGCCAGTTTAACCCCGCCATCACCACCCACCTTCCTCTGTGTGTGAGCAAACAACATCCTAACACAAATTAGGACTCAGTGCTTTGTGTCAATAGAGAGGCCAACAAAGATGCTACACAGAGTGATATGTCATTAGTGAGCAGGTGGGGAGGGAGAACACAGAGCCGTTGCCTCTTCAGCAAAGTAATGAAGAGCTTTCCATGGCGACCAGGCTGCTGGTCGTTGTCCCCCGGGTTGGGGGTACGGGGGGGATCAAAGTTAGCCGTCCTCGACTCCTCTGTGAGTGGAGGGTTAAATGCTGGGGTTGCAGCAGAAAAGCACCTCATTAAACTTAGCCAAACCTGCTTTAAGATGCAGCTGAGCTGAGCTCTCAGACTCCAGCTCCACATTTTAGCTGTTTATCTCTTGAAAATTAAATTAAATTGTAGCAATAATTTGCAGAAACTGGAATCTGAGTAAAGTTACACTAAAATTATTCTTGTAATAACTTTACAAGAATGATTTTTCCATCAAAATAATGAGGCTCCATCTGAAAATATTGTATGAGTTTATGGGGTCGGAGTTCAGAAGTTTCTTTCTTCTTCTTACCCCTTTTCGAGCAAGTTAAGATTATTGTACAAAAATATGTCTTTTGCATTCCTTGTTCATGTATGTAATTTTATACTTCTATCATGTTCGAAATAAATAAATAAAAACGATCCTTAAAAAATGACACAAATGCTCAGCGCTTTACAAAGTGAAGAGCATCAGTGAAATTCTGCCAAACATACATCAGAACGTAAAAAAAAATCTCAAACCAGTCTGACCATCCATCCATCGTTTGCTTGCTTTCACCAAAACTGAAAACTATTTTTTGTAGGTGTCAACAAACAATGTATCCTTTAAATTTTGTTTTGAGCTGAATAAAAGTCATTTAGTGTTGAGGGATAATGGAAATGATCTTGTGATTCTTTAATTTATGTTCAAAACTGTGACTTTTGTCAAAGAAAATGGTCAAAGGGAAAAGAAAACAAAGAAAAGTTTAATGGCCACCAGAAGTCTGATTTGTGCATCTCCTAAATTTCATCTGCATAAAAGATGGTATAAGATTAATAGTGATGAATTGATATATACTCTAAAATATACCATTTCCTGAGAGAACAACACAATCAGAACAGTGATTTAAGTCAAAACTGTACAAAAATATATACATTTTGCATTTAAGATAAAGAAAAGGCTGTATCCATAACTTCTCACTCGCCTAGTTTTAGCTTCATCTGTTTCAAATTCTGCATATTGTGCAATAAAATGTTTATTTTCTCAATAGGAATCGAATTATTAGTCTATTTGCATCGTTTGATGTATTTCTACTATTTTAATAAAAAGGTCTAAAGTGAATAAATGAAAAATCTGCAGAATGTGCCAATTTTCTCCTTTTTTCTTACCGCTAAATCATCAGAATATTAGCTAATAGTAATCAATTAAAATAATTGTTTTTTCCTCTGCATGCAGTGCTAGTAATTATACTATTGAGAGTCTTTTAGGTAAACACATCAGTATTTGCTTAAAGCGTTCTCTGGTTTCACCCTGTTAGCTGTGTCTTTGTTGCTTTAGCACCAACTTGTTGCCCACTTTCTCTTGTCGGCTTTTGGCCTTTGGTCTGAGCCTCCAGCATTTTGAAAGGATTATCAGACAGCATGACTTTTTAGTCGAGGAGATGGTGTGGGGTAATTTTGAAGGTGATCACTGAGGTGTTCCCAGTGTTGTGAGGCGCTCTTAATTAGATAACTGTATCTCCTCGTATGAGCAGCCGCTATCCTGGTGGTCCTGTTATGGGACACGCAGATTTTCGATCTGGGAGATCTGCGAGAGCAAGTAGTGTGAAAGGGCAAGCAAGTAGGGGGGCTTCTAAATCCGTATAATGCCCTTTGTCATTTATACAAGGATTTATTTGTCATTAAAGAATAATAACAGCATCTGCAGACATTTAGAGCTTTATCTAATAAAATGGATGGATTTCAGATGTTTTGAACAATTGTTTTTACAAAAAAATTACTTTTGTGCTCGTGCGAAGTAAAAGAAATTCAACTTATCCAACTGCGACCATACTTGGAGAGGGTCCTGTTAAGATGCTGTGTGATGTTTAGCTCACACCATCTGTGAGAAACCTTAATAACTGGGCATGTGATTTATTGCCTGTACTCAGCAGTGTCTTTTTGAGAGCAGACCAGACAAAAGAGGAGACCCTCACCCTCCTACTGTTTTTAATAGTTCTGTAGGATGTGAAGGGGCTGGAGGGGGCTCTAGTAATGCAGGGGCTTCAGTCTTAAAGGAGTAAAAAGATTGAGGACCTTAAATGAAAGTAGTGAATTGGGATGGTTGTGTCTTCTATTTCTTAAACGCAAGATTTATCTGTTTTAAGCTCAGTAAGTAACTTTCTAAAAACTGAGTTTGATATAACTAAATTAGGGTTTTCTAGTATTAAGGCTTTTATCTAATAGACTTTTCACATCATTTAACTTGGTCTAGATTTTCTATTCTAAAATAGCTTTATTGCCCTTGGGTTAAAATGTTGTTAAAGCGTCTTTGGGAGCAATTCCAGCCTCGAGTCTTCTTGGATTTGTCTCTACAAGGTTTGCAAACCTGCAGATCTTCTTAAGCTGTCAGACTAAGTGGGAACAGTCAGTAGACGGCCATTTTAGCTCTTTCCAGAGAATTGTATGCAAGTCCAGGCTCTGACTGGCCCACACAACTCAAATATGTCCAGTCTGCTTTGTTACCATTGCTCTGTGCTTGAGGTCATTATCGTAACAGAAGATTAATCATCGCCTTAGTTTTCTGGACAAACCTCTGTCTTTAGCTGCTAATCACCAGAACTAATCACCAAACTCTTGGGCTGGCCGATGTGGCTGATAAACTTATCATGATATCTTATACTAGACAGTGACTATTTTTCTCCATACATTACACCTTTTTTAGTTCATCACATCAGACAAATTTGTCTTTTTAGGGTCTTGCCATTTCTATGGTGGGTTTTGGTAAATTTGAAGTGGGTGGCCATGTTCCCTTTAATCAGTTTCTCCTGTCTGGCCGCTCTGCTGTGAACTCCTGATTGGTGGAATGAATTAACAATGGTTGACCTCTGAAAGAAACACTGGAGCTCCACTTCAGCAACCAAGAACCTTTTGGTCATAAAGGTGCTTGGGCACCTTTTCTTCATTGTCTGCTCAGTTTGGTCCAGTTAGATACAGAGAAGGCTCTTTCCAGGTGTTTTCCATTTCCGAATCCTGAAGACCACGGCCCTTTTTGGGATGACAATGCTGCCAAAACTTTTTTTTGACAGTTTTTCTAGCTTCTTTGCCTGGTTTCTGATCTTGTATAAAGTCAGCTGTTGGACACTATAGACAGTGCATCTTTTCCAAATTATGTTCAGTCAACTAAATTTTCCACAGCTGGATTGCAGTCAAGCTCCAGAAGCATCTGTAGGTTGATATTTGGAAATCAGATGCACCTGAGCTCCGTTTTGAATCTCGTAGGAATGGCCTTTACAAAAACTCAGTAATGGTCGGTGATGTGAAATGGTGTGAATACTTCCTGGTGGTACTGTGGAAGTATTTTTCTGAAATAGAAGAGTTTTAATTAGAGATGCACCGATTTATCTTCCAGATGATTTCCTTAATTTTGGGAGATTGGTGATCGGCCGATTTTAACTAGCTCAGCCAAGGTCTAAAAATCAACCACTGTCCTCTGTTGCTCTAATGTTTACCTGACACCAGGTCATGCCTGCATGTTTGCAGTTAACAATAGTCACTCTACTGTTGCCAACTCAGTGACTTTCTCACTGTATTTAATCACATTTCAGACAAAAGATTGGTATCGGAATTGGTAGCTAAAATCGGAATCGGCAGGTCAGGCTTTGGTAATCTGGTGTCGCCATAAAACCACAATCGGTACAACCCTACTCTTAATTTTTTCTGATCTTTTATGGCTTGTCTCCTTTAAGGTGGATGTAGAAGGAAGTTTGTTTCATGAAAGCGTCATTTGTTGAAACCCTTTTGTCCACTTCTTTGTCGTCTCTGCCGGATTGCTCAGCCATTCCAACTTTCTTTAAAAGCATGGAATAGTTTTAGGTGAACCTTCTCCCTCCTCCTTGGGCTCCGTCCTTATTGAAGCTCGCCTACATATCATTTATCTCCTCTGCCCCCGCCACCCTCTGCTGGTTTTCTCAATGTGATTGCGGGGCTGTATGGGCGCCTTTTCCCCGCTCACCCAGCTGGGTTTGTTGACTCTTATCAACTTTTCTCTTTTTCCTCATCCCACCCCTGTTTTTGACTCTCACTCCCTCCCCTTCACCTCTCGGCTCTACGCTCCGCTTTCCCTGAACAGTAAAGCTGCCACAGCTGTGGACTGTATTAGCATAGCAGCTATGGAGAGAATGGGGAGGGGGGCTAAATATATTGCAGCCATTAGCTTTTGTTCGGCTGTTGACAGTTTTAAAACATTTCAGCTTCCCCTCTGTGTAAAGAGACTCAGGAGAAAAGGATGTCGGGATGATTTCAGTGTAACAGCTTTTTAAATACAACATGAGGAAAAGGAAGAATGGCAACTGAAAAATAAATGACTGAAAGCATTTTGTATCTAAAATGCCTGTTAGATTATTAAAGTTAGTCAAAAAACCTTTTTAATTCCAGTTTGTTTGGAAAATAAAATGTCAAGTGTAATCTTTGAGTTTTGCTTTGCCTTCTAGATCAGAACTTGTGTGTTTAACCGCATTTCTTTCCAGGACAAAAACACTGAAATAAATTGTCCTGCCATTTTGTTTATGTGCGCTCTTGGTTTTTACTTTCTATAGAAAGTACTACTGACTTGGTGCTTATGTGTTAAGCTGCAGCAGAGCTATTGTTTGCTATAAATTTGCACTTTTTTATTCTTGGAGGCGACTCTGGGGGTTTTTCTCAGAGAAAGCACTCTTGCTTTTTGTGTTGCTCTGTCTCCTTGGTGAGAATCAAATCAAATTTATTTATATAGCACATTTGAGAACGGCTGTGGTTGGACAAAGTTCTTCACCCAAAAACAACAAATAACAATAATTCTAACAAAAAACTAAATACAAACACAGAATGAGAGAAGAACAAACGTAGGAAGCCCAACAAATTATTCTCTCTGAAGAAGAACGACTCACAGAGATATTGCTTGGATTAAATGTGTGTGATTTTTAGTTTTTTTATTTTCCCTTTCATCTGAGCTATGTCAAGCAAACTCTTTTGTGTGAAGTTGTTTTTCTCTTCTGGACAAAAACCGATCAAGAGAACTTTTGATGCTATCATGAAGTTGCACTCGTTTTCTCTTCTTTCCTAAAGAAAGCACTACTAGCGCAGTGCTAATTTGGTTAGCTGTGCCTTGTTTCTGAATAAACTGTAGACTGAGATCTTATTGCAACCGGATTGAGTTCAGGTTAATTGAATATTAATTGGGAATTGGATTTCTTAAAGGTGAAAGTAGCCAGAAGTGATATTTGTTGTGAATCTGTAATGTATAAAAGAACTGAATGGAAACTAGAACTTCCTGTTGTTCTTTTGTTCTTACGTTTTACCAGGTGTTGGAATGAACAGGTCCAGGTCCAGTAGAGATAGAAAAGTTCCTCAGCCTCCAGTCACCAGGTTGACCCGCAGCTCCAGCTCCCAGACCAGGCATCCAGAACCTGCAGAACCCCAGGACTCGTGGCAGGGTCCATATGGAAAGCAACGAAGGAAGCAGCCTGACTCGGCTCTCGCTCAGGACCTCAGCCTGATGAGTGTGAGCAGACTGGACTCTACAAGGTGAAAGCATGCTACTGCAGCCACACGCTTTGAAAGTAGAACTAATAGAACAGGAGTAATACTGGATTTATTCCCCTTAATTTTTGTTGTGGCACTAAAATAAGAATAAGGCCTGTCAGTGTTTTTGTAAACTACACCAGGACCTTTTTGTTTTTCTTGCAGTAAAGGAACGACGTCCACTGCTGGCAGTATTCCCATGCAGGTCTGTCCGTCCTCTGAATCCACATCTGATCAGATCGTTCCATCTTCATTCCGGGTTAAGTCCTCTTCCCGGAGCGGCCTGTTGTCGGTGGCTCGGCTTGTGAAACTGGGCCGCTGTAAGAACATACTGGTGGTGGTAGGAGCAGGAATCAGCACACCCAGCGGCATCCCAGACTTCCGGTATCTGTCCTTTATTTCCTGTCTTTGATTTACGACTTCACACCTAGTCAGTGTGGAGTTATTTTTAAATCTTGTTTTTTATTCTTACTTTGTTTCTTTGGATTACTTTCATGACATGTCTTAACGAGTGCTCTACGTTGTTTCCAGGACTCCAGGAACAGGTCTCTACGCCAACCTGGAGAAGTACAACATCCCTTACCCTGAGGCCATTTTCAACATCGACTACTTCTCCAACGACCCCCAGCCTTTCTTCTCCTTGGCCAAGGCTCTGTATCCTGGCTGCCACCGTCCCAACTACATCCACTACTTCATCCGCATGCTCCACCACAAAGGTCTGCTGCTCCGGCTGTACACCCAGAACATCGATGGGCTGGAGAAAGGTGAGTTAGGACAAAGACAAACATCCAAATATCTACCACGGTGCTCAGACGTTGTCTCAGACTTTATTTATGCTTTTATTGTCCATCCCACCTTCCATCATTCTTTCCATCTTTCCTCTTTTTTTTCTTCTCAATTTATTGTCACAATTTTACTTTTGTGCTTTTATTCTTCCTTCCTTTCTTTCTCATAGAGTCTGTGGTTTCCCCTATTTCTATATTTTAAGCCAAAACATTTCATAACCTCAAGTACCTAAACTTTATCTAGGACCTTAATCACTTCAGTAAAAATATTTAATAAGGTACATAAAATGAAAAATAACTTTAAAAAATACAGTTCTTTATTACCAGTTATAATTGACATACTTAATGAATAACTTTCTATTAGGTATTCAATGTGTGGCATAATTTAAATATATTGACTTAATAATTGTACAGCATTATTTTAACAGGTTTATAATTTATTAAAAACATTATTAAAGATGTTTTTTGTTTTAAAGTTAAAATGTATGCTATGAGTTTAACATTTTCTTAATAATTTCAAGTTTAAGTTGTAGTTTGTCATGAATTAATAGAAACTGTCATTAGAGACTCAGAGATATGGAGGTTCAGTCATTGGGTGGTGATAACACTGCTTCAACTTTATAAACATGGAAATTTATGAAAGAAGTAGTTTTTTGAAACTCCTGAGATTCGATTATAAAACAATAACTCAGTAAAGCTGATTTTTAAAAACACAGTATTCATTAGAACTGCTTTCTCCTGCCTCTTGACTTGATTTTCTGCCTTCGTTTCAGTAATTTAACGTGGCGTTCTTCTCCTCAGTGTGCGGCATCCCTGAAGACAAACTCGTGGAGGCCCACGGTAGTTTTTCCACAGCGTCCTGCCACCTGTGCTACACGTCGTATCCTGCCGAAGAGGCTAAAGTATGTCCAGTCCACAACCCGCCAAATGCTGTCCGCTGATTTATTCAGCTTTGTGATGTTTTCTTTTGTGTGTTTTGCAGGTTGCTATAATGACTGACAACATCCCCACCTGCTCCTTCTGCGCCGCTACTGTCAAACCTGATGTTGTGTTTTTTGGAGAAGATCTCCCACAGAAATATTTCCTCCACACGAAAGACTTCCCCAAAGCGGACCTTCTCATCATTATGGGGACTTCTTTAAAGGTGAGCTTCAACTTGATTTATTTATTTTTTTTCTGTCGTAAAATCAGAATTGCATCCCTGTAGCATCTGATCCTTAATAAAGATTTTTGTTTTCAGATCGAGCCTTTTGCTAGCCTGGTGAATACGGTGCGCTCCACTGTGCCGCGTCTGCTCCTGAACCGGCATGCTGTGGGCCCCTTTGAGAAGGTCCCGCTGCGGAGAGGAGACCACATGGAGCTGGGGGATCTGGCAGACTCGGTCAGGAGGTTCGCAGAGATCCTTGGCTGGAGCGGAGAAATCGAAGAAATGATGAGGACTCAGGAAGAGTTGGTGAGTCCTACATCAGGACACACGGGATCAGCAAAAAGTTGATTTATTTCATTAACTGAATTTAAAAGGCTTTTAAATAGATTGATTACACAGTCGGATAGACATGAAGTTTTATTTCCATTAACTTAACGTTGATGGACGTTAATGGAAATGGCCAATGAAAAACCTGGAATTCAGTTTGTAAGAAATAAGCATTGCTGAATTAAATGTCTGTTCATAGAGCTCATATATGTGCTTCAATACAGCTATTTAAATACAACACTAACCCTACTTCCAGCCCCTCTTAGCTTTGTAAACAGTGTTCATTTCCAAGTCTTTGGCTGGGAGTTTGAATATTGACTGAAAGTTTTCACTCTTCTTCTACAGTTTTTTGTATTTGCATTTTGCAGGATTTTGCTTTATTCTGTTGTTTCTGCCTATTTCTTACATTTGTTTAAGTTCTCTGCAGTTGACTTCAAACACTTCTGCAATTTTCACTTAAAATATTCAGCTTACATTCACACTGCATTTTTCGCAAGATGTAAAATATGCTGGACAGTGAGTCCTGGGGACCAGGTTTGAAAACCGTTGTCATAGAAAATCTTAAGTTGTGAAGTTGAACAGCTAAAAGCCTTCCCTCTGCCTACATACCCCAGAATGCTGTGCGGCTCAATAAATATTCTTTGTTACCTTCCAAAAACAATGGCCTAAAGCATCTTTTGGCAATAAAATGAGCTGATTTTTTTTTTTTTTTCTGGTCAAAGTCACGTTTGACTAAATTGGACTTAATCATTATTTTAGGAAGGTAATGATTTTGATTATTGAAAATTCTATAGACGTATTATCTATTGATATTGTTATTGATTTATTGTTCAGCTCCGATACCAACAATAAAGACCAGCTAAAGACTTATATTAAAGCAACCTGTGTTTCCTCAAAGCAGCACCAGAGCCACCCTAATGCAAAAATTAATGGAAAATGGCAACAATTTTTTATCAGAAACCCCTTATTGAATGGCCTTTACTGTAACAAATAAATGTTATCCATGTGTAATTAATCTAAATTAATCTATACAAGTTTCACTTTTAATAACATTTACTGAGATAAACTTGATTATTTGAGATGAAGTCCTTCCTGCAGGGCATCCCTCCTGTGGTAACCAATGGATCATCATCATCATCATCATCATCAGAGACTGAAGACATGAAGACATCCAGACCAGGAGCTGAAGGAAGCTGCAGCGAGGACACCGACTCAGAAACGGACAGCAAAAGCTCTGCGTCTTCAAGAGCAAGCAAATAACTCCTCAGCCTATAATGCAACAAAGGTTCAGGAGAAATTAATTTCAGCTGCTCTGTAAATATGCAGGTTGTTTTGCTTCACATCTGTCGTAGTAAATATGAAGTGTTTATTTTGTTTATATGTAGATATAAGGTGGTTAATTTAGTTTCCATCCAGAACACTAGTAAATATTCCCCAAAGTGGTTTTATATGTCTGAGGCTAATAAAGTTGTTTTATCTCAATCATGCACGGTTCAGTATTTAATAAATGTTTCTCTTTGCAAAGAAGACAGTGTTGTTCTTAACTTTTATTAACTTCTCAGTGGAAAAACCTCACAAAATAAGTAGTGCTGCCTATAGTACACAAAAAATGTGCAAACTAGATATTCTTCCCACGTTCATGCAAATTTAAAAAGGATCCCAGGATTTATGTGTTGAAAAATAACAGCATAACTTACAAGCACAAAAGAAAGTCTGAACAGTTTAAATACAAAAACAGAACTGTAAGAAAATACAACAAAAATCTGACAAGGCTTAAAAGCATTTCAGTTACAGTAAAATCTTTAGGAACTGGACTTGTTACTGTACCAACAGTTTACTATAAATTCATAAGAGCAGTCAGGCTTACACACAAAGATTTATATAAAATTCAACATTTTCTATCAGGGGCAAAAATAACATTTGATTTATCGTGTAGATTTGGCAAAAGTAAATAGACTAAAAACAATCATTGTAGTTTATATATTTCATGGTCATAAAGTCCACAAGATGTGTTTCAGCAACTACATGTCAAGTTGCTTTTTCTTTTCCTCTAAGCTTCTTAAAAAAAAAATGAATCTTTGTTAGCGAACAAGCCTGAATTTAAAAAGGTTCAGTGGTCAAAACGTGCCTGTGGCCGGGCAGCGAGATTTAAAACCAAAGGAGGGGTTTAATTGTCCAGTGTTTAATTAAAAATGTACCAGAACATAAATGTGAGGAACCAAAACAAACAAAAGGAATGATTTTTTTTTTAAAGACTTGAAACCTTGGCATCTGTGTTCACAATAAAAAATTAATAAAAAAAAAAAACGATCCAGCAAGAAGTTACGTTTCATAACTTAAGGATGCAACAGGTAACCATAAAGGCCTCAAATGAACTCTGAGTAACTAAAGGCTTGGTGCTTCAGGACCAACTCTTTGTACTTCCATCTATCCATCACCTATATCTGCTTACGGTGAAGGCAACAGTGCATTTCACGTTGTCGTTAAATACTTTAATTATAATGCTTCAATTTGATAATTTATTCCATCTTTTCTGAAAAGCCTTGATTAAATTCCAATAGTTAAAAAGCAAACTCAATTTCAGAGGACAAGAAGAATCTGGAAAATTAGCTTAGTTTGTAGTTATGGCACAGAAGGTATGAAATGGAGAAGGAGGCTAAAATCAGATTTTCCTTATTATTCACATCTTCTTTTCAAACTTTCAGTCCTTGTCAAGTCACTCATTTAAAAGATATCACCACTTTAGACATATTCCATTGAGTTTGTATCAAAGTAGACACCCATACAACACTAAATACAGTGTCTCACAAAAGTATCTATACCCTGAAAGTCTATTTTTTGTCACATCACAACCACAAATTTATGGTTAACACAAAATGTGCATAACTGTGAGGTTTAGGGAAAAGGATACTTTTTTTATAACTACAAATCTGATTAAAGTGGCACTCTGCCTCCTTTATTTGGAAACCCTAAGAGTCTAACATTCCCCAACCCCCCAAAGTAGTGGCAGTTTCATGCTGTGCAGATGCTATTCTTCTGCAGGGACAGACTTCAGTCAGAGCTGATGGTAAATCCTGTTTGAAGGCGACCAGAACTTCCCCTTCAAGTAGGACATCGACCCTAAACAGACAGATTATGATCGAAACTGGTAAATACACCACAAGATGTGCAACTTTAATTGAAGCAAAAAAGTTTTGTAAAGTAATAACTAGTGGGGGTTTGACACAAAAACACTTCAGGTTTTAAGTTGCATTTTTAAATCCCATCTTTGCTTCAACTTTGCAGTTATGCTCTAATTTGTGTTGGTCTGTCACGTAAAATAGATTTAAGTTCTGACAAAAACAGACTTCAAGGGGTGTGAGAACTTTTGCAAGGAATCAATAACCGTGTAAGAAGCAGAAACATGACGCCTGACAGACTTAAAGGCATACTCCATGTTTTCCGTCATTAACATGCCTAACTATGTGCCAGAAGTTCAGTATCTTACACTTAAACTCATCACAGTCACTGTCCCAGCTTAATCCACAATTAACTACTTCTTCCTCTCTTATCACACACTTTGGTGACAAGCTGGGCTTTATGGGTTATCACTGGGTCCAGGATGGATTTACATCATATCATGTACATGTAATGTAAAATGTGAAAGTGCAGCATGTCACAGTTCAGTTTCACTAGCTCTAGAATCGGGACTAGCAGCGCACTAGTCAGAGTCTGTATCAGAGTTTTCTACTGGTCGGCAGATGAGCGTCTCTTCCAGAGGCGCCAACGTCCCGTCCGGCCTGACGCCCATCGGCCGGATCACGTTCTGCCTGTGGAGAGGAAGAAACAAGAAGAATCAGAAGACTGAAAAATCTGAACCGCGCAAAACTCTGCTCAGGCTTCTTTGTGTCTCTGGACAGACTTAACGAGGGCCTTGAATTTGTTCTTATTCATACACAGACTGGAGGACCCTCATCCAAACCCCTCTCCTCACCCATTCAATGACAATCGGCCCTGTCTGACCATCCTCTCCCTCCTCCTCTTCCTCTCCCTTCCTGTGGCAGTTTAATTACAGGATCAGTGCTCAAACTAATCTCCTCAAAGCCAACACTGGCCCTTTATCCTAATCCAATTATACCTGCAGGGGTGTGTGTGTGTGTGTGTGTGTGTGTGTGTGTGTGTGTGTGTGTGTGCGCGTCACTGCTCCGTCCAAGATGATCCATCTGAGAATTATCCATCAACAGTTTAAAAAAGGATCCTTAAACATTAATTTGACAGATTTAAACACAAAAGACAGAATCCTGAAAGTAAAATTGATTTACTGTGAGAAACACAGTAAATCAAAAATAAAATAAATAAATCACCTTCAGCCTTAATAAAAACAAACATTTAACATCATTGCTCCTAATTATACCCCAAAATATCTCCTCTCTCCTTCTCAGAAGTGATGGAGGGTCTGGCAGGTGTAAAGGGGTTGGGGTGTGTGTCCTAATTAGACGAACAGTCGCGCTGTCAGTAGAGCACATTCTTGCCGGCCGCTGAGCAATCTCCTTAGCACCTGTGCTGATGGAAGAGCACCTCTCTCTTTCCTTGGAAAGGGAAGAAAGACCATGCGGCCTCAGAGGAGGAATCTTCTCATTCTGGCAGCACGTGTCTCATTATGGCTCCGCGGCCAACAATGACGAGGTCGCCTCCCTTATGTCGCTGTTTTTATTCAGCCGTGTCTCTTCTTCTTCATCCACGTTCCACCCAAATTGGTTCGTCTACTTTACTTCTGTGTGTCGGTTTGCCCCTCATCTGGAGCGACTGGCGCCTCCAACACGAGTCAGGACGCGTGGTTAAAAAAAAAAAAAACAACTTCAATGAGGAACATAAAGGAAGCTGAGCCAACAAGCCGACTGCGTTTGCCAATTAGGTGATAATTAACGTGGAGGTGATGATGCTGCAGCGACGTGCGGGCCAGCTCCTATTTTCTACCGCTGAATGTGATGGCTGCCAGTCAGAGGCTAATTGAAGACTTGCGTGGCGGACGGAGATTCTTCCTGTGATGAACTGGTTGGCAGGGAGAAAGCTCACAGTCACCTTTTAGCAGGTAACATTAGCCTCCACTCGCTAATGAAAAGGTCAACACAAACGCAGCAGAAGCCTGAAGCTTTTCAAACACTCCTCCAAAACAGAATCAGTCGATCAGCCAAGAGAAGGAACATCAGTCGTCCCTCCTCATTTGTCTCTCGCTCCTTTGTGTCAAGATTTCAGTGTTTACCTGGAGGCTAAATTCCCCAATTAAAAACTTGTTTTTCATATTTACTCAAACTATAGGCCATCGAGCAAACTGGTTAAAACTTACAGCTATTTTCACCAGAAATTAAACTCGTTAAGGCATAAAAATGTTGAATGTTACCACCAATATTTAATACAGGAGCACTTAGAAATCGACTGGTGAACTGCACTGCTGTAGATTCTCAGCCATCCAGCATATTACATCCCATTTGACTGCTATTGTTTCACCTCTCCTGCAAAACGGTTCACAGAGGTGAAACATTTTCAAGAAACAAGCGAAGTAGTCCAGCTGCCTTCACTTAAGCACCGAGAATCAACCGGTGAACTGAAATTGTTGATTTTATTTCAAAATCGTGAACTACCTGAGTACTAACAGGTCCTGCCCACAAAACCACAATGAACGATGTTACAGAGCTCAGGTGTAGCCATTTATAGCATTAATAATTTACGTCAGAGGAAGCACAGGCATGAGGGAAGCTATCTGAAAGGAAGCTGTGTTTTGTGTGACATGTTGAGAATGTTAAAGGTTGTGGAAGAGAAATATACAACAAGAAATTTAGCAGATAACAGGAAGGCCGAACATGGCACGGCGAAGTTGGTCTGTTTTAACCTTTATCAGCTTTTGCTTTTTGTCTGCCGTTTTATTAATGAGCTAATTGCTAATTTGAGATCATAAAGACGGTTTAAAATATCTATAAAACAGATTTAGAGCCACTGCTCTCTCACAGCAGCATTGCTCACCTCTGGTACAGATTCAAATAACTACTGTAGTTATTACTGCTAGAAAAATATGTTTCAATTGGAGGCTTTCTGTCTTCTCATATTTTCGTTCTGCAAGGGAATGTGAACGGGCTAAAATCAAAATCAGCTGGTCAAATATTTATAAAAATTATTATTATTATTAATTAACAACCAAGACTTAATGGTAACACATTTATGGGAAGCTTCTTTTCATGGAAGAGGAGAATTTTACAAAATTACATCAGCTTACTTACTAAGCTTAAGCACTGCAAGAGAAAAATATCCCAAATATTGCATCTATTTCTGCTGACTCGTTTCCTCCACAGATAATGCAGGAGTTAAAGAGTTAAACTGTGCCAAACTGGTGGGAGGAGAAACAAAAACAATATTTTCTGATGTCTTGAACAATTACTGGCTCTCCAGGTAAAATGTGTAAAAAGCTTTAAAGTACCATAAGTTCACAATAAATGTTTTTTTTAAAATAATTCTTAACATCCTGGTGCAACTTTTCATCAGTACTATGGCCTCTAGAGCTCATTAGGTCTCCATAGCAACTCCACATTTTAGGGACTTTGTACATATCTCCATCAGTCATATCTTTAAAACTGAACCTTTCCTGCTTTTTAAACGAAGCTTTTAGAAGTGCTAAATCCCTGTTTTGCTTCAGAGTCTCACCTTGACAGCTTGTCAAACATATTGGCCAGTTTCTCAGCTTCATACTGCTTCTGCTCCTCCGTCATCTCCTCAATGGGGTTCGGCATCGGCTCCTCCACATGACCAGTAATGGGGTTAATGCTGGAAATATAAACATTAAAGGCCTAATCTACATCTGCAAACTACTTTCTTTGGGTGAAGCAAGCTCAAACTGGCCGCCCGAGAAACTCACAAAGGTTTGGCGGATTTATACTCATCCGTGTCCGAGTCTTCATCTTCAGAGTACTCCGTCTCTCCTCTCCCACCAGCCAGAAGCCCCCGAGCCACCAGGAGTCCTGCTGCGTTTCCATATCCCGTGTACTTCAAAAGATTGTCCACTGAAAGGCGACGTCACACATATGAACCGATTAATATTTCAAAAACTGAAACCAGGCATAAATGTCACAGCCGTGGTCTCACACGCCCTGCGCCGAGTCGCTGCGCCCAACGCGTCTCACTCGTCTTCACTCACCGCTTTCTTTGCAGAGGACAAACAGGAACTCTGCGGCCGTTTGCTTCACGCCCATGTCCACGTGCGTCATGAGGCGAACCAGCTTGTTTCTGATGGTGGTGCCCACCTCGGGCCTGTTCTTCACGTCCTTCAGGGGAGGAAGTACCTACAATGCACAACAGTTTGTACGTAATATTGCCAAGTAATCCTCAGCAGATATAAAGGCTAATACTGGCTGTTTCTGATTGGTTTGCAGTAAGAGTGAAGCAATTAATTAGATTGATCATGATTAATTGATTATTGACATAACCGTCAACTAATTTAGTTATCAAAAAATTGTTAAATGGAGCATACAGACTCTTAAAAAAGGACATTTTCTGAACGAACTACACAGTTAGAGCAATAATTAAGCAAAAACTGTACAAAAATATATACATGTTGCATTTAAGACGAAAAACCATCTTTGTTTGTAAATATGTTCTACCCAAAACTTTTCCAGTGGCTTAGTTTTAGCTTCACCTCCTTTAAATTTAACAACAAAAAAATCTCTATTAAGCATCTTTTTCTATCCAATTTTTAATTGGTCACTCAAAAGCATAATCATCAGATTAGCCTTAAGTTCAGCAGAAACGGCTGAGCTTCTCACATGTTGATAGAAGTATTTTTTTTAGCTGCAGATGGTACAAATGATCAAGTGGTGTTCACCAAAGTAATACTATGTTATTGTATTGTAGGCAATAAAATGTTTATTTTCTTATTTAAAAAATGAATTGAAGTGTTTGCATTTTATGTGTTTTTAATATTTTATGAAATAAGTTTAAGTAATGAAAAATCTGTAGAATAGGCCAAGTTTTAAAAATCTAATTATTCAATTGTAAGAATAATTTACAGAACATTCAACTACTAAAATAATGGTTAGCTGCAGCCCTTGTCTGCAGCATTACCTGAGTTTTGATATATCTGCGGATCTCTCTGTGGCATCTGGATCCTTCAGTTAACAGGCTGAGCACTGGAGTCAGACCCTCTTTGTAGTTGGAGCCCTTTGTGAAGCGACACGAGACGGCAAATGAGTCACAACATAAACTGAAAAAAACTGTGCGTCTTACTATCATAAGATGCACAGTGGTAAACAAAATAATTGAAATGTATTTTTGCCAACTGTTACAGAAACTACAGCAGGGACCATTGCAACTTTGTTAACCAAGAGATTAAATAAATGTTTGTCTACAGCTGAAACTTGATTTTTCCATATAGTGGCTATTCTCCCTCACAATCTGACATTGAATCACACTTTTCTGTTTTATGCAAGAATCTGCTGAAAGCCACAATAATAAAACACTTTTTTTGAACAATGTTCTTTTAATTTAAAAGTTTGGACCCTAATCCTAATTTGCAACTTTAGCTGAATCTTAAGCTACAAAACCAGACAGCTGTGCAGCCATTAGCGCTCAAAGAGCAACATAATGGACGTAACCACAACATATTTATGAAGCAACGTAATGCAATTAGCTGGAAATGTCTAATGTCTTCAACAAACTGCATCTGGTCAACAAGCAACCAGATCAGAGGAATATTACTGTGTGCAGGAATAACTTCTTATCAGCGTGTTTCTTTGCAGGAAGCAATTATGAAATATGTAACAGAATAAATGTTTTGTCACAGCTGGGAACAATTAAACAATTATCAATGCTATGTTAATTACACATCCAACTTACTATCTGAGATTTCTAAAATACTTTGTCCTCATTGTAAAACGTTAACAATAGTGAGTTTTTCAGACATGTAAACTGTAAAAACCCTCACCAGAGGCCTCCCCTAGTTGCTCCTAAAGACCATCTTTACCTTGTCGATTCTCCTCTCCATGAAGTCCAGCAACACCTGAACTGCTTCCATGTTTTTCCCTCCGTACTCCTCCACGCCTCCCTGGACCGGCACATCGATCAACACGTCCAGGCAGGATGCAGGCAGGTTGTTCAGCAGGTTGACGGTGTGGCTGAAGTAGGAACACAGCAGCATTTTTACAGCAAGATTATAAAAGTAAAATCAGATGCCTAAGACAATTATTAAGTAAATAATAATTTTTTTAATAAGGTGTTAGTTTGGGTTGGGTATGTCCTGTTCTTAGCAGCCGTTTGGCCCATTTCACAGCTTCCTACCTGTGTACTTCTTCTGTTTTCTCCTCTGTCTCTGTTTTCAGCATCAACAGATGACGCAGGATAGCAGCTAGGAGTCGGAACTGGTGATTGTCCTCCTGTAAAAACGCAAACAATTATTGAATAATTAAAACCTAAAGAAACAGATAATAATAAGAAGAATGTAAAGAAATTTGTATTGGAAAGTGAAACAAGATGCAACAAGTGGTGTCAAGAAATTTTACGTTGTATAATCTACCTTAAATCAAAGGCTAATTCTTTCCCAGTTATTTCTAAAGCTAAAATTGGCTTCATTAAAAATGTTCTTGCCAAACACTACAAAAATGAGAAATTGGAAAACAGATCTATGTAGCGATTCATGTAGCGATCTGAACAGAAACCCAGATGTGGACCCCTGTACCATAACTGCAAATCAAAGTCGCAACATCCTCACCTCGTTCCGACTTTCTGAGAGAGTGAGGTTGAACAAGGCTTTAAGGGCTTCCATGGCTCGCTCGTTGTTCTCTGTGGGCAGGGGCAGAGCCTGCGGTTCTGGTCGAACCGCCTCATATGTGCCTACCCAGTGAACGTCCAGAGTGTGCTCCAGAACCTCCGTCAGCAGTCTCACAGCGTGACAGTCTTTCCTGAGTATTCCCCTCACATCCGGGCGCAGGGCGGACAGCAGGAAGAACAGGCGCAGGATGAACAGGCCCACCTCGTGTTGCCACGTACGGGCGAAGCGCAGGCTGGCACAAAGGCCGTGAACCAGCTGGATGTCCACACACACCTGCTGAGCTGCAGCGCTGTTGTACACAACGTTGCAAAGGCACTTCAAGGCCTCCACCACCACCCTCTTCTCCTCCTCAGACTGTAAAGCATCCTGAGTGGTTTCCTGTTTATCCTCGCCTTCCTGTCCGGTACGCAGCATCGCCAACCCAGTCAGAACCAGCATGCCCTCCCTGGTGGCTACGGGCCCCAGCACGCGCTTGTCTCTGGACAGGATGCGGAGTGTTTCCAGACACGTCTTCTGACAGCTGGGCCGCACCTGTCTCCCAAGAACCGTCAGCACACTCTGACAGAGTTTCTGAATCACAAGATAGACAGGGAGGAAGAATGTCATCGCTGTACAAGATTATCGAGAAACAACATGCTCCGCTGGGATCTACTCACACTCCGCAGGGCTTCTTCTTTTTGGTTAAACGTGAAGGTCTGAGTGTTCTGAAATTAAAAAGGTTTTATTTCTCTTCACTTATATTTGAGAATTCAATGACTGTGCAATATATCATCACTGCTTCCTAATTTCCCCTTTACTGTCTGTCCAAAATGCTGCTGCCGGAGTCCAGACCAAAACCAGGAAAATGAATCACATCACTGCTCTGGCTGCCTGATTATACACAAATAGCATTAATTGAAGTCTTGGTCTTGGGTCTAAACACATTTCTGAGTTGTTGTTCAGATATGTGTTTTCAGTGTTAGCACCAAAATAAAGAAGGAGTCAGACTTTGATTTCTATCTCTTTTCAGCTCTGGATCAAACTCCCTAAAAACCTGAGCTAAGCAGAAACTGTTGGCTCCTTTAAATAAAGACTGAACACTGTAACGATGACAGCAGCTTTCTCACCAAGGTTACAAAATACTATAAGTTTATTTCTAACACGTCTTAACTTTTTGTTAGCTGTTTTTAGTTAGCTTTTTAGCATTTTCTTGTAGGTCGTTTCAATTTGTACTGTTGTTGTTTTGATCCGTTTTGTGTTTTTAGGCTGATTCTCTGTTGCCTTGTTATTTATGAGCTGTATGGTAAACAGATTTGCATTAGAAACATAAAGTCGCCTCTTTTTCGGCCAGCAGCATATCAACTAGAACTGGGTTGTTGTTGTTTTTTGTTTCTTTTCTTTTTTTTCTTAGCATTTTTCTGTTCATTTTGTTCGTTCCCAGACATGATGCGGTTTGAGTAAAGATTAAAAGTCATTTGACAGACCACACGTCGCATCTCTGCTCACATCGCAACTCAAGATGCGAAGCTAACTCAAAGCTAGCTAGCTAACTAGCTTTAGCTGCTCGTTCGCTTTGGTTGAATAACATCTGACCAAGCCGCTGGCTCACCTCTTCACTGTACCGATGTAAAAGCTTCTCTGTGTCCTCTTCGTTGGCATTTTCGAGCTGGGACAGGATGTCGTTAAGATCCATGATGTGGAGACGATCTGAAACACAGCTAGCTTGGTTGGGACGTTGCCAGTGCTAGCTGTCAGGCTAAGGTGTTGTCATTGAGCAGGGAGCCTCCCCTGACTGCCTCCACCTGCAGCCTCAGTCACACTGCAACCAGAAGCAGTGTTCAAATTAATTTATTACAAATTTTAAAAAAACAAATTTATTTAAAAATATAGATTTTTTTAAATATATTTTTAAAAATATATTTTTAAAATTATATTTTTAAAAATATAATTTTAAAATTATATTTATAGATATTTTAGATTTTATTGATTGGACAGTGGATTCTTAGGATTCAATTTTGTTTCTCCCAGAGTGAAATTAAATGTTGTAGCTCATATATCTCAAGTAACTTCCAAGACTTGTGGATGTTGATGAATTGGGCAGGAAGTGTCTCCTGTACCAGTCAGTATTGCAACAAATCTTAAGATGCCTCCAACTGAAGGTTGTTACCTTATGACAGTCTAATAACTGTTGTGAGTCTTTCTTGCAGCTCAGTTCTATGGAGCAAAGATGGTATTTCTCCTGATATTTGTCCTGGATGACAATACTAATCCTCCTCATTTGCCTTTGCCGTTCCTTTTTGAATCTCTGCTGTGTGGTTAGAAAGCCAAGTTTAGGTTGATGGATGGATGGTTTGGACGGCCGTTGTTATAACAACTGTCAGAAAGTGAAGAGCAAAAATATTTTGCTACCATAAGCAACTCAGTCATAGAATGGTACTTGAATATCAGGAGCAAAGTGTGAGGTGAAACACACAGGTTAAAAAGACAATGGTAATATATAAATTGAAAAACTAGAGTTGTGACAATAATACAAGTCAGGACTTTTGCAGATATGATAAAATAGTACATTTTAGAAAATACAAGTATATTGAGATGTGTGTAACTGTTGCTGAAAAATATGTAATCTACAATAAACAATCTAAAATAAGCAGGAATGCTAAAACTTTATGTGCTTTGATGGGAGCTGAGATAATGTTCCTTTAATGCAGTAGCAGCTCTGAAGTCACATAAATAAATGAAATAGGTGAAGATCATCTTTCATTCTGGAAACTTTTAAGAAGTGATTGCTTATGACATTACACATTACATTTTAATGTGTTTCAGTTGTTTTTACTGCATTATAATTTATTATGTTTAAATGAAATGTTCATGTATATTGTTTATTCTTTCCTCTGGTTGGATGATGTCATCAGCTACATCCTGCACTGGAACTTTCTGGACGCACCTTGAGAATCAAGTTTCTAGATTTCCTTATTTTTATGTCACATCCAAGATGTCGCCTTTGGTGATAGCGTGGTTCTCACAGCTGCCAGACGAGACGGCGTAAAGATCTCAGTAGAACATGGCGGATATTGCTGTTGACATTAAGGTCAGGCGATTGTATTACAATGCAGGGCCGACGTCTTTATTTTCTTCTTTGCAGCAAACAAGTTGGCTGTGTTCAATGTCTCGGCAGTGAGTCCTACAGGATTTTAGAGATGTAGCACAGAGGATTCACTCTGATATATAAAGAAACGCAGTCAGGGGTAAGAGGTTAAAGGTTGTGGGACTAAGATGCAATGACCTCAGCACAGCAGGACACTCGCTCAATTGAAATGGACTTTATTCATCAGTGTGGCTCTCCTTGTTCAAACCCAACCCCCATTTCAAAGGTTCCCACTGAGTTTATGAAGATGGAAAAAATAGATTAGCTAAAATGATTCCAGAAAAAAAATCCACTCATTGATCCGTGTCAGGTTAAGATGATTCCACTTTTTTAAAAATGTTGGTAATGTTGCTTTTACAGTTTTCTTAAGTGCTTAAAAGCTGTTTTAACAAGTATCAGACCATTTTAAACAAACAAAAACAAGCATTAATAAAACTGGAATAAAATTAATTTAAATCCATTTTGAATAACTTGGATTAATAAAAGAAGTTACAGTAAAAATGTAAACAAAACGGCCCACTGTGAGATTGGTTTTATAGTTTATAATCTGTAATTTTCAGAGTTCATAGGTGGTCAAACAGTTTTTTCACTGACAGAAAACAGTTTTTAGTATTTAATGATAAAGTATCAAGGACACAAGGTTCAGCATTGGAACTTAGCTTCTTCGTTTCTTTAATAACAGGATTTGCAAAGTAACTAGTAACTGAAAAGTCTTTTATTTGCGGAGTACACCAATAGTTTGTTTTTCTTGCAGCAGCTTATAAATGAATGAATAATGGTTGGTAAAATTGTTCAGTTCAAGAAGTGATAAGCATTTGTGATAACTGGTGAGTATTTTCTATTGCTGTAGTGGAATCTGGCTTACTCTTCTTGCAGAATTGTTTCACATTTAATCACGCCAGAAAGTTTTCCATAATGGCCGGCCGGTTTCTGGTGACGCCACAGGATCTAAATCTGATTTAAAGATAACGTTTTTTGGTCCTTTCGATGATTGTCCTGCTACATAACTAATTAGCTTAAGGTCACAAACTTATTCAAGATTTACTAGTTAAAAGCATAAATCATGGTTCCATCATGATGCTGTCCAGGATCCTGAAGCAACAAATCAGTCTCAGAAAATCATACCAGCACAACCGTGTTTAACTGATGGTGTGGTGACATTTTTCTGAAATTGCTAGTTTCACATTAGGTGTAATAAGATGCACACTTTACAAAAAAAATCCACTGTTTACTCATCAGTCCACATAATATTTTGCCAAAAGAGCTGAAGTCATTCGCCAGGATTTTGTATGGTCACTGTAGGTTTCTGCCCAGTTTCTCTTAGTGTTTAATCATAGACGCTGCTCTTAACTGAGAAGAGTGAAGCCAGTTTTGCTTCACATATTGTTTTGTGTTCTTTTGTGACCTTCTTGGTTTAGTTGCCAAAGGACACTTTGAGTGATTTTGGTTAGTTGGTGACTGTCCCACATTTTCTTTATTTGTGACTTCATGTTGTCAAACAGGTTTCGTTTAAGTAATTTTGTATCTCTACAACTCTGACAATCAGGCTTTAGGTGTGGCGACTGAAAAAAAAATGAAACAATTTTCAAAAAAATGCAGTCAGTCACAGTTTTTCCTGGATTTAACAAGGGCACCATTTTGGTTTGGATTTGGTCTTTTCCTTTAACAAATGTAACTATTTACTTTGGCTACACTGGTCTGATCCCAAACTTGTTGGTATTGTTTGAAGCATTTAGGTGTGACCAAAGCCAGAACAGAACTATTACGTTATGTATATTTGAACAAAAAGGGGCTATGTGTTGTGCTTTCTCAACATAAAACTCATGAAAACAGTAGAAAAAAAAATGACTCGCTGTTTTGAATTGTTGAATTATTTATGAGGGCGGAATATTTCCAACATAATTTAACTGTCACCACAGATGCTCTCCAGTGCTTTTTATTTACAGAAAAGTGACTTCATGTTACTGTACACTTTGATATTTCCCTTTTTAATAAATACCCATAGGGTAATAGGTCCTCCGTAGCTTTGAGTGCATTATAAAACACACAACCCTAAGTTAATGCATCCTTTACTAACCATACAAAACAGAGACGACATAGAAAATATAGCATTACACCATGTTACAAAGTTACAGAAAATACTTATATATATATCTATCTTTATAGATATATAGTCACAGAAAAACAGCAGAAAAGCTTGCGACAGGATACATTTGTTGTGTTTAAGTTAACTATCTGAGATGGAAACGCGTGGTGGTTGTCAGCTCAGAGTCACAGACCTGGAGTCCCAGGAGGTGGTTAAGGCGGTGCAGCTCATCGCGACGAGATGCTGCAACAGTGCTGAGCAACGCCTGCAGGAAAACCTGCAGCTGCGCCGGCATCCAAACACAGCACTGAGAGCAGCAAGGGCAACTCTGGCTGAGGTGTACATTCCTTAAAACAAAGGCACAGCTTGGCAGCAGCATTGCACTCTTTATATGATTTTGCTGCAGGTTCAGACAATCAATATGATTTGTTTTCCTCCATCAAGTGTTTGATGGAGGAAATGATTAATCGGAGATCTGGTCGGGTGACACCACAATCATCAGGGCGACTGATGTAACACGCCTCATCAAACTTGTCAGTCCGGCCTCGATTTCTTTCACCTTCCTCTTTGTCTTTGAGAGAGTTCAGAAACTGCAGCTGCCGGTTTATCAGGTAAGGAGTTATCAAACCCTATTTGGCCCAGCCGGTGGTGGCCTCTCCGTTGATGTAGGCGAAGCCTGGAAAATGCTGCGAGTGTTCGTACTCCGAGTTTCTGCGAGGGCCGAGAGGAGAGTACATGTCCCCAGAGGTGGCATAGCGAGAGGAATGCATAGGCGGGCTGGAGTAACAGCTGTTAGCAGGAGACACATCTGGCCAGCGGGGGGCGATGGGTGCAGGGTGCAACCGAGGAGTGCTGCCCATCAGGCACGGCTCCATGCGGGGCATCTGGCTGTTGAGCTGGTACTGAGGAGGAGAAAGACAATAATGTTGATCAATAATTATTTTATAAGCAATTAAATAAGGTTTAGAAGTGATCTTTGACATAAAAATCAATAAATAGGGAAATAAATTCTAATTTAAAGACTGAATTTTGTGTTCCCTTGTGTTGTCTTTGACTAATATTTAAAGTGGTTTGATGTCCTGAAACAGCCAAGTGTGGAAAACATTCAAATAAACTGGAAATCGGGAAGGGGCAAACACTTTTTCACGCCACAGCATTAACAACAACAAAACGAAATAATCATCACAGTAACATAAAAAAACAAACCAAATATAGATCCAAATATATATCTGAATCAATAAAAATGGAAGAAATATTCAGAATTTATAAAAAACAAAACTAAATCGTTATACTGAATTCTTCTACCTGTTGTCTTTAAGTTTAGATTGATAATAAGCTTTTTTCTTACACATCAACAAAACACCAATTTTTGTTGGAAGATTGAAAAGCCTCCATCAGTAAACTCCCTCCTTTCTGAGACGTCACCTCGGTGTCGTCTCATATGTGAACCTGTTTATGTGAGCCGACCCCGTCGATGGTAATTTCCTGTCGGGGGAAATTGTCTCACAAGTTGTGCCAAAAATGGTCAAAACAGAAAAATTAAACCTCTCAAAAAAAAATAAAAAAATAAAAAATCGTCTTTTCCTTAAAAAATGGCTTTTCTATTTGTTATTTGCGTTGCCTGTGGTGACGGCGCACAAAGAACAATGAGTTAATCTGCCTGGCGATAAAAATACTCTGGACAGATGTGGATCCGGATGAGGTTGTAGCTCCATGCCCGACCTCTTGCTCTGACAAAGTGGAGTCATTGTGCGTCATTTAAGCTCAGACGGGTCTAAAAAAGAAAAGTGGAAGTAGGACTCTTTTCCCCTTTTCCGGCTAAATATAAACACGACAGTCAATTCCATTATGAAGGATCACGGCATGGAAAAAGATGGTCAGAGCAGAGCAGACTCCTCAGCTGCCTCTTGTTCACAGGCAAAGAAGGGGTCGTTGCATAACAATATTTTAATAAACGCCCCTTCTGCCCCGCTCTGAGGCTGCTGGCTCAAACACATGAAGAGACCATTGAGAGCTGGAAGGAGGAGTAACAGAGAGGGGCCCCTCTTGGCCCCTGGTAGAGCCACCTTTCACTGTCTGCTTCCGCCGAGCGGAGAGGGTTTGATTCAGAAACGTTTAGAAACACTGCGAGCTCTGAAGTCCAGCCGATTCCCCCCATCATAAAAGCAGCGGAGGCTGGCGCTCCGTCGACAGGAAATTACCACCAAAAGAGCGAATTTACACCACGAGCTGCAAGAACGGCAACATCAAGGACCGAAACCTCTTTTTTATATTTAAATCTTTTGTTTAAAACTATAAAGATACCAAACCGATTTCTTTTGCAGTTAATCAAGCTGAGTTTCTCGTAGATTTCAGATAAATTAACAACCTGCAATACATAAAACAGAGCAGATGGGAGATGTGTGTGTATTCTCCCGGTGGACAATCCACCACCTTAAGAAAGTCTTAATATTACCTGAACCTTTGCACATTTTATCACAATACAACAACAAACTTCAAAGCATCTTAATGGGGTTTTATGAGATAGACGAACACAAGGTAGTCCAGAATTGTGAAATAAAGAACAAATGATTTTTTTCCAGGCTCAGTCAGATAGCATGGAGAGCGTGTTGACGACAATTCAGCCAAATTTACAGTACCGTAATTCCACCACAGTCTTTTAATAGACGGTAAATTGCGAAAATAACTTGATAGATATTAAACGTTCCAGTTTTTATGGATAAATGAGCAGGTATATTTACTCACAAGACATTTAAAGAACTGCGTACAATTAAAATAAGGTGGAGATTTGAAACGTGAAACTAAAAGAGTTAAACACCAGTTGTCAAGTCTCGTCACAAATTCTCTGTTGGATTTAGAGCTGGACTTCAAGTGATTCAGCCTGACCACCAGGTTTGTATCCATTATTACCCTGGATTTAGCTCCATACTTCTTCCCAGCTTCCCTGCCTCTGGTGAGGAGAAGGATCCCCACAGCATGATGCTGCCACCAGCATGTTTCACAGTAAAGATTGTGCGTTCTAAACATTGTGCAATGTTAAGTTTTCTGCTGTACTTATCAATTTAACTTCAGGCAAAACAATTCAGGTACATGTCTGATGTGACCAAAACAGCTTGCAAGCAAGACTTCTTCAGATGTTCTTGTCACTTTTTTATGAACTCCATCTTTGTGAAGTGGGTTAGGATGACGGCCTGTAGTTGTTCCATTCTCAGAGAATTATGTGAGATGTTCACAGCTTGAGATTATGTTTATAAATTAAATACTAACGCCAGGTTCGGTGAGTCTAACATACATTAACGTTACTCATCTTTGGTGCCTAGATGTCTGACTTTTATCTTTTTCCATCAAACTTAACTGTTTAAATAAAAGAGAAACCCATAAAATACAGATACGCGTCTAGAACATTGTTACTCTTTGGTATTTTAAACAAAACGTTTAGTTGTGCTTCAAAGTTAATTTGTTCAAAATTATTCAAACAGTGAGGTAACCCGATCCTGCCTGTGCAGCACTGACCTGTGCAGAGGAGCGGTGGTAGGCGGAGTAGTGAAGTGGGGCGGGGATGGCCGGCTCGTGGGCCAGGCTCGGGTACTGGCTCTGGATGGAGTGGGGATGCTGGTTGGTGTAGCTGCCATAGTTGTAGCTACCGCTGTATCTGAGACAAGAACAGCAGCAAGACGTGTCTGATTAGCAGTGAAGCCGGTTAAATCTCCTGTGGGTGCATTTAACAGCAGGGTGGTATTTACCCGTGCTCCTCCCTGTGGGCGTACACCGGCATCCTGTGCGCGGAGGACGGCGGCGGGACGGGAGCGCTGCTCCTCATGCAGGACAGCTGCTGCCCAGCCTCCGGAGCGGAGCCGCCCGCTGTGGTCACTGTGTATGTAAGGGACCAGGTATATGACTGAACAGCGCCTGGCAGACACAGAAACAAACGTTTCGGTGCGGAGTAGCTAAATAACGTGGAGCAGTTCGAACCACTTCGTTTTCTATCCTGTCTCACCTGTGGAAGCAGTGACTCCTGTGTACTCTGGGGACAGGGCGGCAGTGGGGGAGCTGGCCGACGAGACATCCACCGATTGGACGGAGCGGGCGGGAGAGTAGGACCCCGGAGATGGAGAGGTGGGGCTGGTTTCTGTCAACGTGAATTCCTCCTCTTGCTCTGCTGAAAGGAGAGAACACATTCGTGGAATCACGATTTGCTGGACGCCTCCACTGTTTGCACACACAGAAACTCTGATTTTTATTAATTTTTCTTTAAAATTTTGCTCAACTGCTGTCAGATTGGACAGATAGCCTTTTTGAACATCAGCTTTCAAGTCTTGCCAATTATTCTCAATTGGATTTATTCGTAGACTTTGACTGGGCCTTTCTAACACGATGATGTATTTCAACCAAAACCACTCCAGTGGCTGGATGTTTAGGGTCATTGTGCTGCTGGAAGGTGAACCTCTGCTTTAGTCTTAAGTCATTCGCAGCCTCTAACTGGTTTTCTTTCAGGATGACACACACTGCACAGCTGAACTGAAAAAACAAAATCATCCCAGCAAATGGTGCTGCCACTACCGTGCTTTAACATAGGGGATGGTGTGTTCAGGGTGATGTAGCATGTTAATTTTTGCCACCCTTTCATAAAAGCCTGATTTAAGGAAGCATTGAACACATTATCCCACTTTAATTTTTAGAATCTAAAATAAACATAATTATTCCTCTAAGCTTAAAATAATTTCTTCAGTAAGTTTTGATTCTGATGAGTGGTTTAAAATAAAAGCTGGTTGATACAACATCCCAAAAGCACCTGATAAATCAAATAGAAAATAATCTCAAAAATCAACTGCCATTAGATAAGCTATCTCACCAAAAACTTTTAATACGGCCAGTTAAGAAGTTTGTACTGCACCAGTACAAACTGGAGGAAAACCACCACACAACAGGATGCTGTTACCCACACCTCATATGGATAGACGTCTGAGGCTTCCTCCATTTTCCTGTATGTAAAACTTCAAATTTCGGCTTCATGAGTCCACAGGATACATCTTCAAAAATAAAAACGCTTGTCCCTGAGTACATTTTCAAACTTTAATCTTACTTTTCACATTGTTTTGACTTCTTTTTCTCGGAGTGGCCTTTCAGCCCATGTCCGTGCAGGACTCGTTTTGCTGTGGCTAACAGTGAGGATGTTTCACATCAGAACACATTCAGACATATGGAAATTATATCAAAGGATGAACCGAATCTCTTCCTGGTATCTAGTCTAATTTCTTCAGCTTTTCAATAAGTCACACAGGAAAGCAGCGTGTTTGAAATGTTGCCAAAATACAATCCCAGGTGTAATTTACTCTAATGATGGAGTAAATTACCTAATGATCCGAAGTCTACATAGACATCATCATCTGGGTGTTACCAAATAATTTAACAGCAAAAATAATTTTGGTGAATGTAAACCTCGAAGTCTGAAGAAAGTAATACAGAAACAGTAAATAAATTTTCTGACTTAAGCTGACTTTGTGTAGCTTTACTCTTCACAGGTAGCTCAGCGTTTGAGGCCTCACCTGTGCTCCCCTCCCCTTTCATGGCCCTCATCAGATCGTTGGCCCTCTCCTGGAAGTGCAGCGACTCCAGCAGGTAGAGAACGTAGTCATCAAACATGAGGTGGATCAGGTGGAAGGACCCTGCAGAAACAAAAACACAACATGCAATCTCTTCCTGCTAAAACCACAAAACTTTTTTACAGATAGGAAAATGAATGAAATAAACGACGACTGTGAGCGGTGATGACTTCACATCCTGACAGGAGACTCGCCGTCATTAAAAAACCAACCAACTCAGCCTCAGAAATATGTCGGCTGACCTCAGATGTCACAGGGAGCAGATGAGGCAGCAGCATCACAAACGTGTCATTGTGCCGCCGCCGTGTGCATAATAAAAACACTTGCGGTCATTCAGGGGAGCTGGGCGCAATCCTGGACACTCATAAGATGGGGTAAAAAACAGGCAAACGCCTCGGGAAAGGGGAGGGGTGGCCTTTGTTAATTAGCTGTTTGTGCACTGAGACCTGCTTTATCAAAACACCGCTACCAGCTGTGTCTTTCATATTCAAAGAAAGGGCGAGTAGAAGACGGAGAAGTCTGTTTTTGTCCCTCTTTCACTTTTTCTGCTGCGTTCTAACTTTGGCTTGTTCACAGCAGGTTGTAAAAAATGGCAGCCATTTTTATTTCTCCAACTTTTTTCTGAAGGCTGCAGGCCTGAGCAGGAATTCAGTTTCTGATACGAGGGTAGAAACCAGCAGGTTCATCTCCTTTTATTTGACCAACATCTTTCTCCTGTCTGGACAGAACGTCAACATTTTGGAACGGCCCAGCCAGAATCCCAAGTTAAATCTGATGCAGAATCTGGGAGGAAGCTAAAGATTAGGGTGATGGCAAGAAGGCTTTCCAACACTGAAGACTTGGAGCTCATCAGTAAAGATAAAAGTACAAAATACCAGTGAAAGTATGTAAAAACCATGACTACCATGATAAGAAGGAGTCGATTAATGCAATGCCAGTAGAGATTGTTTCATTGATTAAAAAGAACATCATTAACTTTAATTTTCAGTAAAATGTTAATAAAAACAAATTAAATGTTTTTTTCAAAGTTTGTATTCCCTTTACATTCCTGCCTCATCTCCTCCTAGAAACAAACTTCTTAATAAATTTACAAGGGAGGTAAACAGTTCAGGACCTACATGTTTGGTCCTATTTTCACTTAAAAGGATACAATTTGCAAGTCTGAACTATGAAAGAGAAACAAAAAGTCATCACTTGAAAGAATAGAATTGTGGACCTTTTTAATGGCTTTGCAAAGAACAAAATGCATAAAACTACATTATTATTAACTTATATTGCTAATGGCAGGTATCCTGGTCATTGAACCTATCCATTAGCAAATTCCACAGAAACTGAAAAATTGTGAAGTTTGGTTTGATGTCGTTCTAATGTCCAAGATTGGACAGCAGAGGAAAATAAAAAACGTCATAAGTAAACCCAGAATCAGGGTGACCCTTTTTACTTGAAATAATTAATACCAAAATATTTCCTGAATCTCTCTAAAGTTGCACTAGTAACACAGTTGCAAAACCATCAGGAATCATTTCTGCTCTTCTATTTCAAATTAAAGCAATTACGACAAGTAATGTGCTTTTCTTTTAATTTTTTTCTGCAGATACTGAGAAACAGTGGCACTGAGTCTAACTCTATGCCTAAAACTGAGATGATGTCATTTCAACGGGGTTCCAACGGCTTTGTAATGTTTCATAAAGAGAATGGATTTTAACAGGTGGATTTTCTGCAGAACCTGAACATAAAATCTCTAAAATTGTTCAGAATATTTGGTTTCCAAAAGCAGACAGTGAACTTGTTCAAGTCAGCATGAACCGTTCTGGGCTCACCAAAGCTGGGCGCGCTGTGCAGGGTCATATCCCGGATGACTCTGGTACCAAAACACGACCACATGAGCAGGAACTGTTGGGCCACCTTCTTCAGCGAGCCGGGCCTCTTCCCCGCCACCTAGAGAGAGAACATTTCCATGAGAAAAAGATGGAGGTGGGGGGAGGGAGCGCTAGAATTAACCCCTGGGTCCATATTGGGGCTTAACCCTCAGGAACGAAAAACATGTCAACAAGTCAACTATTTAATTTGCCCCCAGGGACACGCCTTCCTATTGAACTATTGTCTGGGCGGTGGAGGACGTTGCCAGGGCGACCAAATTTTACAAGCCCATATCTGGCACATAATGGGTGCAAATGGGGAGCTTGAAGACATCATTAACTGGGAGGATTGGGAGCTAAGTGCCTCTGAGTGAGAGAGGCATGCAGAGGTGAACGGATTTTAGCACTTTGCTGCACAAACAGGTTTATTAAACAAAACTAGTCATAATTGTTACAGGTGTAGCTAGAAAAATGATTTCAGTCTGGTTTGTGTGTTTAAAATTTTATACATTTTTATTATTTATTTTCTTTTTTTCTTTATAGCAGCCAACCCTAAAGTAACAGTGCTGTTTTTTAAATGAATTTTTTCTAATTATTATTTTTAAATAAAAAATATTATTGCTTTCATTTATCATCAGTTTTTCAAAATTATTTTTTAGGCTCTAAAAGCAGCCTGTCTATAAGCTATATGGTTTTCTTGGTAAAACTCTGGCATATTGATGATGTTTTACAAAGTTTTTTTGTAAATAAAATTTCTGCTGTTTTGTCTGACCATTTAAAAAATATATATAGTTTTGATATACAGTTAATATTTTTTATTTTTATTTTGCTGCAGCGGTATGTGACCTTGACCAAGCAGCAGTCCCCCATGGAGTGAAAGTCTCACCAACATCTATAAATAAAATTACGATTTTATTCATTAACTTCTTGAAACTGAAGGACATATTCTGAAAGGCTTCTAGAATTAGATTTTATTTATTTTAGTTATTATTTCCAGACCTTCTGTTAGGAGGAAAAAGCTTCAAAAGAGTAAAACAGATGACCTTGTCTTGTTTTGCAGCTATTCACATGTCTGTGGGATGCTGAATCGTTCATAAATCTTCGTTTATCTTTATCGCCATCTCTCACCTTGACGACGCAGCGGTCCACCATGGAGTCCAGCCACTCGATGTAGGCCTCAATTGGAGACTGCTCTTCCAACAAGCGGTCAAATTCCTGATACACTGAGACAAGAGAGGAAAAAAAACAAAACAAACTTGACATAACTTGAGCATGTCAAGTTACGTCAACGCAGCATCGTCCACGTATCAGCGACCTCTGCTCCTCTTAGGAGCTGAATTGTGGCGGGTTGGCGGGGCGTTGGAGAGGAGGATGAACTTGTTTAACCTTTTGCTCTCCGTCCTCGGTGCTTTGACTCCGCCGGTCGTGGGAATGATCGTCACTGAGTGTGTTGTTTACGCAGCAGTGAGAGATTGAGCTTTAAATGTGACACTTACAGTGCATAATGAGCTGCCTGTGCTCCTCCTGCGAGTCCTCCATGGTGTAAAGTGTCTGCTTGGTGATGCTGTTCAGGTCCACGTTCCTCCAGTCCTCCAGCATTTGGAAGGTGATGTCGGCACTGTTTATCACAGTCCGAGATGCCTGGGGGCCGCATGAAATGACAACATGACGCCTGTGTGTCGCTTATCTGATTCGTTTCTTTGTTTTTCATATGGATTTTAATAAAAACATTCAGAAACACAACATTCACCTGACAGAGATGGTTTAATGACGTTTGTCGCTTCAAAATCTGGGAAAATCTTCTCGACACTGGAAATAAAATCATAGAAAAATGGTTAATATTGAGGATGCGGCTTATTACATGAGCATATATAAATCATTTGTGGTTGACTTACATTCAAATTTGATGTTCCTCAGGTTTTCAGGAAGGTCATGAAGTGCTATTTTAAGCCACTCATCAAGCTGTTTGGCAAATTTCCGAATAACCTGAGTCAAGCTGTGCAGGAGAGAGACAACAGAGTGGATTTATAAGAGCCGCAGCTAATGAGATTTTATCCTGAGGTTTCATCTGAAGGGCATCACATAAGAAACAATCTAAAGCTTAAGTTAGAGCAACATTCTCAAGAGGAAATGCTTTCAGAACAGTCATCAAAACAACTCATTAAATCTTTTTCTCTGCCGTTTGCAAGGTAAGCTAAAGCCACAGATACACTATATTTAGCAGTAAGTGAAGACTACTGTGGGGTAAAATCTGCACTATTACTATAATAAGACATTCTTAATAAGAAAAATGTCTATAAATAGCCACCGTAAAGGTTTAACTCGTCACAATGCAGTTGATTGGCAGCGTTTGCATAAACAGCTCGAAGTAGAGACACACAAAGAAATCAGTTCTTAACAGGAATTGGATGATTTTCAGCTCTTTGAGCCCCATTTATTATTTATGAATTAAAAAACAAATATTATTTAAAACATGCTGTATTTGCATTTTGTAACTAAAACAAAAGCTAAGAGGCAAAACACCATCAGAACCTGTCCATTAAAGACGCCACAGTGAGGTGCTAACAGGTTTCTACGTCAGCTTAAAGAGACAGTGGTAGCAAGAAGGTCAAATTAATTACACCAAAGTTGATCTTTTTTTATTCTTACATTTCCACCTTTGTGGTTTACAGAATATGCTGGTGTTGGAGATGTTTGTAACATTTTGCAGGTATTCAAGTTCAGGTTACATTCTCAATCGAACCGTGTTAGTCTGTGATATAAGTTGCTAAGAATAACAACTCTGAACACGAAACAGCAACAACGCCACACAGCAGGAAGATTAGATTAGATCTTCTAGATAGATCTATCTTTTTGGTGGCCTAGAGCGTTGTAAACTGCAGATCAAAAATTGGCTCCAAAAATGATCAACACATCTCTAAACTGAACCCACTCTCTCAAATCTGAGGAGGTCGAAACATTTCTACAGATGACATAAAGAAAATAAATTTTTCTTAATGTCTGACGTTAAATCAGACAAATCTTTTTCTGTTTTAGGTGACTTAAGATTACCAAAATGTTTCCTAGATGCCAGAATGATGAAAGGTCATTTAGAAAATGACCCCAAAATCAACGTACAGAAGGGAGATTATAGTTTTCTAATATACACAGCAACAACTTCACTAAATAGGTGAGGAAGAAATATTGAAGCAATATCTTCAAAATGAACAATGACTAAGCAAATTAGTTGACATAAAAACAATGAAGACATTGTTGGGAGTGGCCATTATAATGTCTGATCTCAGTCTTTTAGAAAATGTGTGTGTAGTGCGTATGAGGTGTGTGTGAGCAAGACGGCTAACAACCCTGACTCGGTTCTGTCAGGAGGAATGGGCCAAACCTCCAGCAAACTGCTGTGAGAAGCTTGTGGGAGGCAGTTCAACCACATACAGAGAAAACGTACGCCAACTTCTGACTTTAAAGACAAACAATTTTCCTAACGCAGCTAAACAGGAGCAGCCTAGTCTGATTTAAACTCAGACAGTGAGAAATAAAGGGTTTGTGTCTGCATGTGGGCGTCTAGCTGTAATCCCATCAGACTGAAGGCAATATGGAAACAGATGCTCACCTGTCAGGCAGTGCTTGCAGGACGGTGGGCATCAGCACCCCGGAGATGGCTTTGTAGAGGATGGAGTCACAAACACCGACGATGTTGACCACAGTGGGGGAGCCGAGGACAGGGAGCATGTGGGGCGGCATGCCCTGCCAGAAGTGCAGCAGGAAACTTTGGACCTGCAGGAGCCAAGCAGGAGATGTTACAAGAAGAGGTTTATGATTGCGTTTCATAAAGAGGGTAGAGTTCAAAACCTTGCCTCGTCAAAATTGGCTCTGATAACCGTGTCCAGTATCCTCTGACAGTGCGTTCTGTACATCATGATGAACGTTGACACCTGAAAGCAACAACAGAGTATTAATCTGTTCGCAGCAGAAAGTTTTACAGCCTTTTTTTCCCCTCTTTTGAGGCGAAACTAAGAAAAAAAAAAGTGTTGCAAAAACAAGAAAATAAATCTGCCTGTGAACCAATAAATACATGTTACAGGTCCAGGCTGGAGCAGAGCGATATAAAACGAGCTTTAGAGATCAGCAAAACACAAACCATTTAAAATCATGGCCCCCCTTTTAAAAGCCGGACAGCTAGTGCCCGTCTTTTGTCCACTGCTAGATCTTATTATCTGCCCCCCGAAGATTAAGAGTTAGTGAGGAGCCAGCACATAAATCCTTAAGGTCCTTCTCTCAACGCAAAGCCAGATAAAAGAGTCAAAGAGGGGGAGCAGAGATGGTGAGATGGGGGGAGCTGTAAGTAAGTAAGGACTTAAAAACTGTCCTTTACCCTCTCCTCTGGCAGGCTGGCAGGCAAATTTAGGTCTTTGACATTTGGAAACTCTGGCAGGAGCGTCCCCAGCTTGGAGCGCGGTGAATACGCCACTGTCTGCTTCGTGACCTCTTTCTTCCCCGTCTCGTTCACCCACGCCGCCCCCTTTTTGGAGTACATCACATCGTAGTACGGGGACGTCTCCTTCACCGCAATCCCGTAGTAGTGGTACCTGAGGAGGACAGGATGTCCTTTAAAAACACGATAATCTACCACTATGAGCAGCTTCTAAGTGAATTTGCTACATCTTAAATGAAAAACTTTCCGTTTAAGTTCAGTGCGTCTGTTTCTGCTTGTTGTTTGTGATGCAAACAGAAGAACAAAAGTCCAAACTCACTTGGACTGTCCTCTTGTCCCCAGTCTTCTGGTTGTCAGTGCTGGGAACTGCTGCCTTATAATCTATTTATAAAAAGGAGATCAGAGCTGTCAGTACAAACATGTTCAGTCATGAACGTTTATGTGTCAGGAGAGCTAAAGATGCCCCACTTCATATTTCATTCACCACTTCAACTAGGCGGAACCCTAAGAAAGTGAGTTCAGGTGAAACATCTAAAAAAATCCATTTTCTTTCCTCTATTTATATAAATAATGTTGGAATATGTCAGCATGGGATAGCTCTAGATCCAGCTGTGGCTCACCTCTATGCAAAACGTGCAAATATTCAAATACTTGCAAAGTAGCTAAAGATCCTTATTTATTTGAATATTTTTTTTTAAGTTTAAAGTACTTAATGCCAAAAAAGCACTTAATTTTTTTTTACATATTGCAACCCGTTACTTCTTAATCTCAGAAGTTAGTTATCACATAACCAAGTACCTTCATTGGCAGAAAGAATCTGTTCAACACTCATTTATTCTCAGTTTGTTCCAGATCATGAAACAGTTTTCAATATTAGACAAAGTTAGCACAACTAAACACAAAAAGCAGTTTTTAGCTTTTCAAACCAAGCTGACTATTTTCATGAGTAAATGCCTCTCTTGTTAAATCACTCTGAGTAAATTCATTGGACAGATGAGCACAAGTTTTCCACATCCAGACCTAGAATCAAGAAATGACCCAACAGAACCTGTCTGACAGCATGAAGCAGGATAAAAGTTTTCAAAAACTGACATATGACATTTAAAAAGGATGAGGAAGTTATTTCTAAAGCACTGAGACTCTATTGATAGAACAGTGGGGAATCTTCCTACGACTGCTGAAGAGGCAAAAGTGTGATTTTCTGGACGGTGTGTGTCCCGTTTCATCTTCTATAAAACGAACAATGCATTTCAGAAAAACGACATCACAGCATGGTGGTAGTACTGCGATGGCCTGATGCTTCAGAAGCTGAAAGACTTGATGGACCCGCAGATTCTGCAGGAGAAGGTCATCAGCTGTTACCTGGAGCTTACTTAAACTATGCAGCAAGACAATGACTTAGAAGAAACCTGCAAGAACCTAAATATGATTGAGATGCTGCAATGTGAGCAGAGCGTCTTGTTTTCTGTGTAAAAAGTACTGATCTCTGCAACATACTTGATGCGGAGTCACTGTCCTCTTTTAGTAATTCTCATTTTAAAAGGAGTTTTCTTTCTAAATCTCGTAATTAGATGTTTAGATAAGAGAATGGAATATTTATAATTTTTTTATTTATTTAACCCTTTCATACATAACAGTTACTGCACTGGACAGCTATCTAAAAGCCATTTTGTTGTGTTTTTGTGAGTTTTTATGTTTTAAATGCACATAAGTACATCATACGATGGCTCATGACTTAATGTAATGTTTTGATTGTTGATTTTATGTCGCATGACTTTGTGTTTTTGTGCTTTTTATAATGTAAAGCACTTTGGAATGCCTTGTTGCTGAAATATGCCATACAAATAAAATTTAATTGATTGATTGATTGATCTTACAATACACTATTAACTACTGGCCACACGCTGCAAAATTTTTTGTTAAATCCAATTTGGCAGACAGGCGAAAGAGCAACTCAAGAATATCCAGTCCTTCCTTCTACTGTAGAGGACTCAAGTAATGTGACATCAAAGATCCCTAACCACCAATACTACTGGTGTATTTTCCAAATAACAACTTTGTATTTGGAGAAAATTACAATTGATCACCTAGAAAAAAATCCTAGAATGCCTTAAGAAAATAACAAACACTTTTGAAAAATAAATCCAGACCTAATGGATCGTAATTAATGCATGAAAGGGTTAAGTTGCTGTCAATTCTTTTATAGTATTGTTGATTTAATTCCAACTCTGCATTTCTGCATGAAACTCCCCTGCTGCTGAAGCGACTGTGTTTCAGCAAGACATTAAATACAAGTAAAATAAATTCTGTCACTTGTGTGACGTCCAGTCATTTGACTCGTTCCTTTCTTCATCAGCCTCTCCCATCCTCACTCCTTGTCCTTTTCATCTCCCCTCCTTCCTTCTTTCCTCTCTCTCACTTTCTTTTTTTTTGTCTGCAGAGATTGGCTCCTCGGTCCGGCTCCCGGTGCAGAAACTTTAGCAAACAGTGTAGCTCTCCATTGTGTGGGATGAAAAAAGGGGCCAAGCTGTGAAGTTTCTGTCAGGCCCCGCTTGATAAATGAGCAGACAGGGAGGCAGCCCGGGCCCTCTCTCGTTTTTTTGTCCCGAATCAATGAAGCCTTCCTAAAGGACACCCCACACTGCTCCAGCCACTGATCTAACATTCCGCAACATCTCACCCTTCCAAATTTCCTTTAATTACACATTAATCCAGGCCCCTTCTCTTTTTCAATATCTTCCGACAGGAGCTCGCGGAGGGGCGCGCTCGGGGTGGGGGGCTGGGGCCGGAGCCCGGGGTACAGGGGACGGCTGGGGGCAGGAAGGCTGAGGAACTTGTTGGGGTTGTGGGAACAGACGAAAGCACATCTCCTTTGGCTCTAGATTAAATGTTCACACTGAGCTGCGGTCGACGCCGCTTCAAGATCTGCAGCCCAAAACCGAAAAACTGCAAACTATTTTTACTCAAGTAAAAAGTATCTAAAAAGGCAACTCAAGTGCAGAGTAACTAATAAAAACATCATTTAATATTTAAAAATTACATTATTAGATGGACCGAAATGTAAAGTTATGTGGAAATGATGGTATTTTTTTAATGACCAAATTAAAACAATTCATTTAAATAACATAACTACAAAATAACAAAATCAGGCAAAAGAAAAAATTTTCTTTCAATATGAAACTCGTCAAACTTTAACAAATGAAACTTTATCTCTGGTGATATTTTTTTAAATTTAAAACAAGCTGGTTCTTCATCATTGAGTGAAGTTACTCACAGAGGGTAGAGTATCCAGAAATCTTACTTCAGTAAGAGTAGCAATACTTCATGATAAAATTACTAAAGTAAAAAGTACAGCGTAGTAAAAATATTCCAACCAAAATGTAAGTAAATGTAACTGAATAAATGTAACTTGTTACAACCGAACTCTGAACCCTGACTGAGATTACCGCCTTTAGTTTACCTCATACACAATCTGTGAAGTCGCTTTAGGAGATTCGATTAAAATATCTCAGGAAAATGAATTTAGTTACACTGAGATTGATGGTGATGAAAACTAACATTCGGAGCTCACCTTTCCAAAGCTCGCTGCGTTCACAGGTTGCGTGTCGTGCTTCTCGCTGAAGTCAAGGTAGTGCATGTAGAGCGCACTTCTAGGGATGCACACACCTTCTGCTATTTCGTAGTTTTCCTCTAACCTGTGGCACAACACATATGAGGGGGTTGCAACCTCTGGATGAGCTTTAAGCAACAACGTCAGGCAAAATATGTGCTCATTTATTGAAATGTGTGAGATTCGACTCTGGAAAATTATGTTGAGAGAAAATGTTATGAGTGTAACCTAATAGTAGAGGATTTGGTTCAAAAGTCTTTTTATTGGCTTGCAGCTGCTTCATCAGAACAGCAGTTTTACTCAATCAAACCAAACAGTGATAGTTGCTCAGTCAGCATGTTGTGGTACGCAACCTTTCATCAATTAACATTTTATTATGTAAACATAATAACATAACTGGTCCACTAGGAGCCCTGATGTTATAAAGCTAAATAATTGATTTGAAGCAGTAGCTGCATGGTTTTGTTAACTTTTGTCAACATTCAGAAGAATCTTCGCTATTATTTTTAGCCAGTTTTCAGAGTTATGTCGCCACGACTGCATTAAGCCGTCCAGAACCACAGTAAATCGTTTGGATGTACATTATTTTATAGCTCATTAAAAACTTTCTGCAAAGCAAACTAAAATAGCCTTTCAAATTAAAATACTTCTTATGCTTATTTATAGGATAGTTGGCTAAAATTACACCTGCTTGATTTAAGGAAAATTGTGGATGTAAATGTTATTCATGGTTTATTTTTATTCCTATGACTACAATCACTGCCATTAAGCCTAATTTTCCTTCTCTCCTCATTACTCTTAGTCTGATTTAATCCAAATTAATCTAAATCAGGTGTGCAGTGAGAATCCATCCAAATATATTTGATATGCAGAGCAGGAGTTGGTGTTAACAGAAATAAACAGTGCTTACCAAATATTAGTTCCCAGCAGCACTGGGTTGCAATTTTGATATTTCAAATGTTGATACTGTGATGAAGTTTGTAACTTGTTAAATTGTGCAGAGATACTGTGCAAAGCTTCGATTATCTGCATGAATGCAAAGAAAGTTTTTTTCCCCTCCTCCTAAATTGTGCATTTAGCTCTCTTGATTACAAAAAGAAGAAAAGAAAAACGGATCTAATACTGAACCCTAAGGAACACCATGAGAACAGCTTCTAAGAATTTAACAGAAAAATTAAATAAACAAAGACTGGCCTTGACATGAACAGTTTCTACATTTTTGTGGGTGGAGGATGTATTTGTTAAAATGAATCTTTTCTAAATAAACTCTTCATATTTCTATTAACATTACACAATGTTTGCAATTTTGAATATTTGCTTCACAACATTTCTGTGATCATCTTAACGCATCATGTTTAATCAGAAGCACTTTCATCATCATCAAGTTTTATTTAAATGTTTAAAACTAAATTCATGTGATCTATAGTGTGTTGTTTTATACAGGAAGTCAGATTTTAGTCATTTCAGGCGGCTGCAACCGGAAGTGTTGGAAGGCCTCTTTGACATCACCCTAATTTTAACTCCCTTCACAGATTTAATATAAGATTCATATCAAGACTGACATTATTTCCAGTCAAACGAAACATTTTGGTAAAACAAAGTATTATTTCAAACCGGCCTGGGGTTTGAATAAATTATACTGCAGCTGACAAAACTAATTTCATATGTTTTCATATTTACAGCACATTGGAAAAAGCCTGCATAAATTAAACTAGTTTACAGCTACGTACATTATACTAACTGGTCAAAAGGACAGGCGATGACAACAGTAGTGGTACAACTTTTGGGACATTTGTTTACCAAAGGAAAACCAACAAACATGCAGGAAACCCAACTTCTCAAAAATAAGGAACTGTCATGTAAATATAAAACTGAAGAGCTACAGGAAGAAAACGCGTTTAGGAATACTTTCAAACTCAGCAAAATTGACAGATAAAATCAGGTCTTGTTTTTGTTTAACCATAAAAGTTTAAGATCTGATGGAAATTGAGTCTTAAATGAAGCAAATGCTTAAATAATCTGATAATCTGAGTGAGCTTTTAATGTACAGCAACTAAAATTCACACAAATCTGATTTAACACTGATATGAAGGGAATCTGACAGGTTGAAAAAATATATGAGGGTTAAAATATTTTATTCTTTAAGAATTAAAAAGGTCAAAACCTCATATTCAACATAGACATATAATAGGGAGGAATATTAATTGTTCCCCCCTATTATTTTTATTATATTATATGAGTTTTAAATGCTCTTCTTCCTTTATTATTTTAAAAAAAAAAAAGAAAAAGAACAATATTGGATTTTAGTGACTCACCATTCCAGAGTAGCTGGTGTTGAATGTGGTTTACTCGCTCTGTTATTCTCCTTTTCCTCATCTGCAGCAGTCAACAAGCAACAGAGTAAATCAAATTATTACAGGGGCAGAAAACACCCTGACTCTGTGTAGGTAATGTGACCAAACAGCAGCAGGTGAATGCAGCGAAGGAGTCTGAAACAAACAAACGTCTGGAGGTTCCCTGCTTACGTTCATCGTTGGACATGTTCCCCAGAGACGTGTGACTGGAGTATCGCTTGCTCTCGCTCTCATTGAGGCACCTTTCGATCCAGCTCTCTATAAAGATTTAAAAAACAATATTTATGCTTTAAAAGTTCTTACATTTCTCTAAGACAAGATCTAGGTAAGCTAAAGGGCCAGTTTGTTTTATTTCTCTAGGCCTTTTCGGCACTGAAGCAGCATCATCCGGCAGCAGAACAGAGCAAAAGCTGTATTTACATAAACATCGTGCAGGACACTTAAAACGTCACTAATGTGACAGGCCGAGGCCACAACAAGCGATTGTGTGGGGCGGCAGTGCAGCCGTGGGTCCCGTTTGAGATGTTTTCAGCAAGACGGCAGGAATCCAGCATTGTTCTCCAGAGTCGACGAGATGAACACACAGAAGCTTAAAAAAAAAAAAAAAAAGAGCCTGGGCGCATTTACTGAAGCAGTCTGCTGGAATAGAGGCCATTGTGCTCATTTGATTTCTGCTTAGAAAAAGGCCGACTGGTGTGCTTTCTGAGAGCGAGCAGCAGCAAAACAACAATGCTTTCATGTGGGAGCTGCGTGATAAAGTGAAGATCCTTTTTAAAAAACTGAAAAAAGTGAGTCGGCGGTCAGGAAAGAAGGAAAACGAGATTGGTTAATAATCTTCTCTTTAGTTTTTATCTGAGTATTTTTTTAATGTTTTTAAAAGGAATGTGTTATTAACTTTCTGCTTTAATTTTGAAACTTTTTTTTTTAGTGAAGCTGCTTTTAGAGAGTATCCAGGTCACAGCAGATAAAAGTTTTTGGAAGTTAGCATTAACATTTACAGACAATGCCGTTCAAAAGGACACAATAAAAAGTTTTTTCACACTACAAGATACAACTTATACTGAGTATAGCTGTTTGAAATAGTTTGAGGTACGTCAAGTTTGAATTATTGTCATTATTCCCATTTATTTTGCTTCAGATGCATTTATTTAATCGAAGCCTCGCAGTTTGCCCAAACTGCCAGTTTGTCCTTCTTTTCACATTGAAAAGACAGAAAAGAAGCAGCTTGGAGATGCATAAGTGAATCCACTGAAGTGAAGCTAATTCTCCACAGAGACTCGGAGCTCAGGCTTCATTTGCCACAAGAACAGATAAGTTGGGGGGATCCAAATAATTGGATTAAATCCGATCAACAACCGAGATGAATGTTGGCCCGTTTATCAGCAGAAACAAGCGACACTTTCCTGCGAAAGCTGCCAAACCTCTACAAATGAAAAAAGAAAGGAGAATATCTACGTTTTATCCTTTGTATTTTGAATTACCAATTGTTTTAAAAATAATCGCCATTTTTCACTGTTTTTTGTTCTATACTCAAAACTTTGGGAGCAGGTGCGCCTCTCTGACCGCCTTTTCTGAAACAGATCCTGATGAAAAAATATAGAAAAAATAAAAATCTGATTCCTATTTACCAGAAATGAGACCAAAATGCTCCAGAGCCGATCCAGAGAAAGTTTGAGACACTACCAAAAAAGGGCGCAGCTAAGAAGTGGAAGTTTGCGTCCAGTTTACCAGGACTGACCTGTGGAATCCATGTCCGGCTCCTCCAGCAGCCCGCAGTGCATCCTCTTCCCATCAACGACGCCGACTCCTCCGAGTAAAATGGCTCAGTGCACGCTCTCTGTCCCCTCCTCCGATGATCTCCTCTCGGCTCGTCCTAAGGCTCCCTGACCACTGCCCGTCACGGGAGATGTTGAGGCTCTGGGGTTCGCCCGGAGAAGGGCGGTGTTGGCGGAGGAGGGAGAGAGAGAGAGAGGGAGAGAGAAAGAGGGGTTGGGGGGAGTGGTGGGTGTAAAGAAGGGAGCAGGAGACTCCAGAAATCCAGCGGGGGGAAAGCCAGACCCGTCAAAATGTTTGCTGATGTTTCATGGGAAAGGGGCTGATTTTATAGGAGCCCTGATGGGGACATGTCATTGATAGGCTTGGAAGGCTGATGAATGGCCCCAAGTCAGATGGGGATGTGGCAGAGCTCACTGGAAGTCTTTTGTGGGGCTGTTTTGAATAAGAAAAGCTCCCTCCAAACCAGAAAAAAAGAGGCTTAGATCTACATCCTAACACTGTGGCCTCCCCACTCTCAGTTATGGCATTTCATACATTTTATACTCCCTGAAGCTCCAAATGAACTCACTACTCAACTTTACAGTTTTTTCTTTATCTCTTTTCTCCTCCATGAACAAATCCCACAGCCACCTGTTGCCTCACTCGAGTCGCTCCTTCAGTAAAGCTGCTTCTCGATGTTCCTCTCCTTCCAAACATTTTGAAACTTTACAGAGGCATGTTCAAAGTTAAAGTCTTCGTCGTTCTTTTTTTCTGGTTTTGCTCACTCTTTCGCCTTATTTTCTCTTTTGGTGTGCCTCTGAGAAGAGGGAACGGCCACAAAAGAAGACGGGGGGGTGGAAGTAAAAGTGCAAAGCCCGAGGCTGGGAGGGCTCTGATGGAGTGCCTGAGAGCTGGAGAAGGGAAAGCTGTGATTAGAATATGAATGGAACGGCAGGAGAGGGGGGGAGAGGAGACGGGCCGAGGAGAAAGGCGGATTATGGCTGAATTACTCACCACACCACGGTAGGCGAAGAAGGACTTTCTCTTTCTCGGCTCGCAGGCTGATACTTCATGCTGCTGCAGACACCTGATGCACGGCAGGGCGAGGAGGAGCGGCTGCACCCCCAGACTCTCGCTCTGCGTCGCTCTCAGACAGGAACAGGTGCAAAGCGAACAAGATCTGATTCATTTCAATCATTAAATAATGTATATTTTTATTTCCTCGCTACAACCTCGTGGAGCAGAACAGGTGCAGCCTCTTATTATTATCACACTCTCATTTACAAACGCATACATCCTTGCTTTTGTGGCGTTAAAACAAGGCCCCAGTAGAGCCACGCGTGTGTGTGTGCGTGTGTGTGGGGGTGCGCACACAAGTGGGGGTGTGTGGTTATGCTGCAAGCGACATTGTTGGTGGCTACAGTTTAAAGAGGAAACCATACGACTCAAAGCAGCTTTCTCTCCCCGCTGACATCAACACGACTTGGGCGCTGGCGCTCAATGTCCAAGTGATGTCAGCGAGCGCCGCGGCGACCTGAATCCAGCCGTCTGCTCGTCACGTGGCCTTCAAAACGAGAGATGTCAGCTCTGGCTGAGGCGCTGTGACCTTCTCCGATTGTAAACAGATAAAAAACAAAACAAAATTAAAGGATTTCATGAGAAGCCAGGCAGTTTCTTTTAGGAAATATAGCAACATTTAAATTATATTAACAATGTTATAATTTAAGGAAGTGGAAAAAGAAAATTCATTAAAAATCATTTTTAATATTTTAAGTTTTTCCGTGTATGAATTCTTCATGCCTTACTTATATAGTTATTTCTGACAAGTAGCAAGAATTGGAATTTAATGATTTATCTGGACTGTGTTCAAAACCAATACTGATAAATTTAGCACACAGGTTTGAATTTACTGTGAATTACATAAATAGACTGAAATAATCTCCTACTAAAAGCACCAAATTGAAGAAAAAAAATATTATTTTTTTGAGCCATCAATTCAAAGCCTGGAATAAATCTGCCTGGATATTGAATTGCTCTTCTTGGAGGAGTTGGTGAATCTCGCTGATGTTTGGTTTCCAGAATTGTGTTGAAGTTTCATTTGGTTTGTTAGTTTGAAGTGATGTAAAAAAAAAAAAAAAAGTAAAAATATGGAGGTCATCTTTTTTTATTCACAACCCCTTTGCGTGACAGAAATAAAGCGTAAAATAAATAACTGACCACATTGTTTCAACATTATATATATTCACTGAGGTTAATTTTGGTAAATATCTTTGGAGCAAACGTCTCTAGATGGTGGTGAGATTTTAGATATTTTTAATCATTATATCCCCGAGTTTCACCTGGACAGTTTTTAGACTTGGTTATCTAATTAAACATGGAAAATTATTCACTCTCCTTGACACTTACTTTTACATTTTGTCACATTACAGTCACAGACTTCAAGGTAATCACAAATTGTTCCTGGATTCACTATGATGCACTACTTAGTTTCAGTCTACGACCAAAAATTGAATCCAAATATATTGTTGTATGTTTACGTTAATCTGAGAAAATGTAAAAAAAAAAAAAAAAAAAGTCATGGTGCACAGAGCAGACACACATTTCTCCTAACTACACTGTGGTTTGAACAATTTTTGACAATTGTTAAGGCTTAGAAAGATTGTAAATTTAATCAGAAATCCAATTTCTAAATGAATGTTGGGTCTTCCTGGTCAGTTTTAATCACCTGAAGAGCAAAGAAACAATTTGTCACCTTCCTAAAATAACAGCCTAAGAAATCACTTGTGGCACAAAAAAAAAAATTACATAGGTGATTATTTTAGGAAGGGGACGATATTTAACAATTTAAATACTTCCAATATATGATTCAAAAATCTGTGAAGTTTGAATATTAGAAGGAGATATTAATGATTAGAAATGGCATGTTACTATTAATAGAGAGACAAGAGAAACATAAGGGATCCAGTTTATGGTGGAGTCTTAATATTTGCAAAGAAACGTAGATTAATTCAATTAAGCAACACACACAAGATGACTGAGAAACATTTGTTTTTGCATTTATTATGTACACAAACCACGCAAATATTGATGAGGCATTATCATAAATGAAAACCTCCAAACTGTACATTTGAAGTTCATAAACTTTAACAGAAACAGTCCGTCTCTTTTTCCTCCTCAAATCTACTCCAGCGTCTGCAGCTTTCACTCACTCTGCCTGCGTTTCTGTCCCTCACTCGTTGTAGCGCGACAGCTTGAGGCGAGGGATGATGTTCATGGACTGCAGCTCCTGGAACAGCAGCTTGCAGGCGTACGGGATCCTCAGCGACGAAACATGGCAGGAAGACTTGCAGTAGTGACACCTGGACACCAGAAACAGACGCAGACGTCCCGAGGACGGCCGTTACTGGAACTGCAGCTTTAAAGTTAATCTCTAAAAATATTCAGTGCTTGTGGTTTTACTATGAAAAATAAAATCTGTAGTTTGTCAAAGTTCAAAGCAGGAAAATTAACTTTATCTCCTCTTCTCATAAAATTACAACAATAGTCTAGATGTTGGGTTCGTTGTTCAGGCAGACATAACTTAATACAGAAGAGATTCTGTGTTGAAGTGTTAATTATATCAGCTGAATACTGATCAATTTTAGCACAATAAATGTGACACAAACCTTTCACAATGTTAGTTGCTTACAGGGTTAGGGGTGAACTTTACCCGAGTGCTGTTTTATTTTAAAATGAAAATAAAAGTCTTTTGAGGAAAAAGAAAGAAGAGTTTAAGACTTTATGTCTTAAGAATGGAAACATATTTCTTAAATGTCAATTCTACTTAGAAAATGGCTGAAAGATATCTGCTGATGTTAATTATCGTTTGTTACCTTTTTTAGGTGTTTCTACCTTTAAAGTGTAACTAACCCTCCTGTGAACATATAACCATGTCCCTGATCAATTTTGAAAAAAATCCCAGCAAAGTGGGTGGAGCCAGGATAAACTGAGGGGCGTGGCCAAACGTGGGGATGAGCAGAGGGGTCAGTGGTCAGGAAGAAAGATGCACAGGTCCTCAACTTTGTTGTTAAATTTAATGACTTTTCAGGCACTTCAAGCTATTTTTTATTAAACAAACACAACAAGTGACAAATCTGGAGACTTTTCTGTTTCTAGAGACTCATATTGCGACAACGCTCTGCAGTTCAGTTGCAGCTTTGCTGTGTCCTGAGTAAGCAGCGAGTGCTGCAGTGAGCACTTCCTGTTTCCTGTCCAGCAGTAAACCATCGCCAGTAGTCGGACTCATTCGACTAGTGGCGAATGAGTCCAGTAGTATGCATATTATTTATATATATAAATAATATACAGTTATTTATAAATCACACATTTGTGAAGGTGAGTGGCTTTAGGCACCAAAGGAGAACAGCACAAATCGTTTCAGGTAAAATATTTTTGCCATAAATGTCAAAATTTGCACAGAAACAAAGATAGAACCACAAATAATTTATCTAGACACTTTAATAACAAATAATAGTTTATTTGGGGTTTAGTTCCACTTTAAACTCTGCTTCTTCTGGATGTTTATGGGTAAATCTTTCTTCTTCTTTGCTGATTTTAGTGTAAATATTTGCTGCAGTGGGTTAGGACCCTTAATAAAGAGTCATTTTCCGAAAGCTAATTCACTGAATCTGACAGAGTGGAAGCAGATCTTAACCAGACTGATCTTTGGATAAAACTGCTTCCTGATATCCTGATGTCTGTCAGGATTGATTTCTGTTCGTCTGTATCTGATCATTTTATCAGCTGCAGTCTGGTCGCTGTAGCAAAGCCAGTTGCCACTGCATTTTTTTCTAATGTGAACAATGTAACACCCCTATCAGCTCAAATTCAACTATTTATTTGCATCAGACTTGTTCACAGCCTTCCTTGAGATCTGCCCCAAACTTCATCTTTGAAACCTTCATGAAACAACTTGTGTTTTAAGCTGTTGAAGCGCCGAGTTCTGTGGTTACAACTCACCATCCAGAGTATCCCAGCAGGCCACACTGTCCGCACACGTCCACCTCGAAGGCGTCGCTGGAGATCATCAGACGCTCCAGCAGCAACATGCTCGCTCCGTAGCCAATCAAGCAATCACGCTCCATCTCTCCCAATCGCAGACCTCCATCCCTGGAGCGACCCTCAGTAGGCTGCCTGTTGGTGGGAGAGAAGAGATTAAAACAAACACATTCAGCGAAAGATCATTTCTGCAATCCTGACCACTAACATATAAGGTGCATTCACACCAACCCTGTGTAGTCCGCTTTAGTCAAACTCTAGTTCGCTTGCCTAGAAAGTCTAAGCAATCGAACTCTTATGTAGACTAAAAAAACAACAACAAAAAAAAACTCTGGTTCAATGTCTCGGTTCTGCTGAAGTGAACTCAAGTGGGGTTTGAGTCTATATGTAGACTGGAGATCTCTCTGAGGACAGGAAGCGAAGTATAGCGCAGGGCATTCTGGGTAAGTACAGCCAAAACAAATGTGAAAGTCTAACGCTAGCGGGAGAAAGACAAGAGAGAAATCCTACAACCGTAAAAAGGTGACACTACTTTAATTTTGTTAAGAAGAAAGTTACGCTCGTGTCTTCTAAGGTTTTTGTGTTGTTTCCTTCAGGGGGGAAACATTTGTTTGGTTTGTTTGACACACTGCATTGTGAAAATGAACCACACCAGCTGAAAATGTAACAAATGTTGCAATTTCTTCCTTACACCTTGGTATGTTATCTCTCTGAGATTTTAGTTTTTTTTCCTGTTTTCACCTGGTGAGAACAGCTCTGGGCCCTCGAGCTCTGGCATGCATCTTGTCCAGAACCATGTGCTTCAGCTTCTGGTAGTAGACCGGTCCGAAGTAGATGTACGCCTCCAGAGGTTCTCTGAGGACAAAAGGCAGAAACACATGATTGGATCCAAGACAGAAAAGTTTAATAGCATAAAAATATTTCCTTAGAGTGAACCAAAAAATGAACTAATTGAGATTTGTGACTCTGTTCATGCAGCTGCATTCTTTAATAAGCAAATAATTTTTTTTCCCCCAAATGATCAGAAACCTAATTATCCAATTTTGCTAGGGGAGATTTCACCAAATATTAATGGAGGTGTATGTATATATTTGACCCTGTGTGGTTAAGAGAAAGACTTCAACACATTCAAACTTGAGCACTTATTTTAGTTTTTTTTATTCACTGAAGTTATGTTTTATAGTCGTTCCATCAGAAGAGTTCAAGTGACCCAAAGTAACGATCATGAAGGGGGAATGTAAACGTCTGAGTGGAGCTGAGTGTTTTGTACTGAGCAGCTCTAATGTTTTCATACACCTCTCTTTACGTTACCCAGTGATTCCTGAGGTGACGTAGTCCTTGCCCTGGTAGTTGTATCCGTATCGGATCAAATCCTCGCACACATCCTTCACTTTGCTGCCTCCAAAGGCCGTCCCGTAGTGAAACCGTCCGTCCAGGACCCCCGCCTTCCCAGCAAGCAGCTCTATCAACTTTCCAACCTGATCAAACATGGAAAGGAAACAAAACTCTGATCTGAAGTTGGATATTTTTGAGGATTTATCCGCCTCTAACACAAAGTGTTGATTATTGTGGGTGAAATTAGATTACACATGTCGCCACCCCCTTCTCTGCTCAGGGAGAGGACATCCGTCCAAGGATGACCGACTTCAACAATTCCTGTGAGGTTGCACCCCGAAGACCCCTGACCCCGCCACATAAAGGCAAACACCTACCCTCGTATCACTCTCAGGCCACAGAAACATCCTCCGGAGCCAAACATTTCTGAGCCTTCTCCGAGGCAACGACGCCCAGCAAACACACACACACACACACACAACTTCAGCAGTAAAGATCCATCGGGCTTTTACAGCAGCCAGAGAAGAGGACAAGACAAGTCTTCACATTGTCCACAGTCTGTCCTGCTCTTCAGTTCTGATGTGCCGGGCGTGTTTGATAAAAAAAAAGAAAAGAAAAGAAAAAAACAACTTCCACACGCTGCCAGAGGTGGCGGCTTCGCTGGCACCGTTTCCGCAGCAACAAATATCTGTTTGTAAAGAGCGAGATTGCTGCTTAACGCCGTGAATGGACGTGTGCTCTGGAAGCCAACGATAAACCGGAGAGAAGAGGAGAGCAGATAATGAGGGCTTTGTCTCAGGAGAGGCAACACAGAGGTTTAAACTTCCAGGTCCAAACTACAAAAAATAACAACCGCGGGTCAGGAGGCAGCTGTCGAACTAACACCTTTAGTTTAACATGAGAACTAAAACCAGCAAAAAAAAAAAAAATTATTTGAGCCATTGCTTTAGAAAAACAACCTATTTAAAAATGTACATTACGCGTGAATCTATGCATTAGGGATGAACCCATTTTACTCACTGTAAAGACAGAAAATAATCAAAATAAATGAAGCCCATTGTTAAATACCAAAATAAAATAAAAATGTGGAACAAAGCACACAGATCTAACAACACCAGGCGTTGTACCGTCATTCTGGACGGATATCCGTGGGGATTCATGATGATATCTGGACAGATCCCAGTGTCACAGAACGGCATGTCCTCCTGAGGGACGATGAGGCCACACACACCTGAAACACACACAGAGGCTGCTCAACCAGCGCCAAGACAGACAGAAACATTCTGACTCAAACGCACTTTGAAAGGCTCTGAATTAATACTTTCATTCAGTTTATTTTGAGTTACCAGACAAAAATGAGCTCCTTGCTTTTATGAAGGTTTTATTTTTGCAGGATTTCCTACAATAACTTTCCACATTTGGTTTTCTGAAACTTTTTAAAATAACATTTTGGGGGTTTTTTTGAGTCGGTGATAAATTCTTATTGTTAATGTTTGTTCAGTCTTTCTTTTTAACCATTTTATCTCTAATTTTATGTAGATGAACACATATAGAACAAACATAAGACCAAGCCTTGCTTTTGGATCCCCATCCCTTCCCAAAAAACTTGTAATTCTTGATCATCTTTGCTTTCAAATTCTTCTTTTAATTGTACTTTTTTCCCACCAATTTTGATTTTATGTTTGCTTTGTTCACAATAAATAGTCTGTGCATTGAGTTTTCATATTTTTAATAATAAATAAATACATAAAACATGTAGTAGAAAGCATCAGCCAAACTACCAGCAGGCTGGTGAAGAGCTTTCTGGCTGTTCTTTAAGCATTTTAACAAATCAGATCTGAATTAAAACTAATCACACTTAACCTTGTCCATCAGGACTAGATTATAAAAGCTTAAATGTAAATCTCCACAGTGCAGTTTGTAAGTTTGAGATCGTTATTTAGTTTTTCTATCTCTATAAGAAATCATGTTTGTCTCTGATTCTGAATAAAACTGATATATTTTCAAGGTAATAAAGCCAAACTGGTTGGACATTTATCAATAAACTTCAATATTTTACAGAGAAAACAGTTCGGTTTGGTAAAGTTCTGGTGGAATTCGTCGCTGCGAGGAACCCCAGCAAAGAATGACATTTCCATAGTCATGTGGACAGACAAGGTCTTCTTTTGACTCGCCTGATGTGGGGACGAGCTCCCTGGTCTCCAGGGGTTTAAGTGCAAGGGCAAATGTTTGCCGAGGGGGCCGAAGCACTCTTCCCCGGCCAGGGCAAACAGATTGTTGCCCCATTTGCAAATGAAAAACAAAAAAAAGAGGGATGGAGAAAGAGAAGCTCAGGCAGGAAGTGGAGAAAGGTGCTTAGCTGGACGGAGAGAGCAGGATTACACACCCATGACTTTCAGTTTAACTCGGAGGAAGTGGAGGGGATCAACTGGAGAGGAGAAACTGAGGCGATGCACGTGGGAAAAATGTGTTATTAACCAGAGCGGGTCGACTGACTGCTGATGCTGTGCAGGATGTGGCAACAGGATGTGGAGCGGGAACAAGTGTGGCAAGCTGGTGGAAAGTCGTCCAACAGCAGGAAGACGGTGAAAAGAGGGAAAATCAAAAGAAAGAAAGAAAAAAAAGGGAGCAGGAGCAAAATAAAAAGGACGAAAATCAGGATCAGTGAGGAAAGATGTGAAAACGGTTGGAGGAACAACACAGAAAAACAAAGTCTCACACACACGGACTGGTTATAACGGCAGACATCTTTGGTGTTGTTTGTTTTGTGTGAAAGTGAATGATAAAGGAGGCATGAAATCAGTAGAGAAAAGGAAGACAACAGCAAGGGTCCGGGACCCTCCATCACGGCTCATACAGCTCCGCACTGACGCCTCGCACAATGGGCCCCCCAATACCGACAACCCTGCACCTCCTCCACAGCGGTGTGTGTGTGGGTGTGTGTGAGAGACTGGTAAATAATTAACCTATTCTGCTGACCAGGATGTAGGAGTAGCAAACACTGCAAACTAAATTCACTTCCAATTAAATTACTCTCTGAGTTTATTTAAAATCTCCGAAAACATTCTGTTAAAATAATCGATGCGCTGATCAGAGGCCGATACCAATTTTCCATTTTATTTGAGGTCTGTTCAGTTTATCTCCAATCTGACGACTGGAGCAAGGAGAGAAAAATAAGTTTGCTTTAACAATTTTGAGTCAAAGAGCGAATGAAAAAATTATCCCAATGTATCCATCAAGGTATAAGTTTCTTTAATCAGTCAGCTGATTTTTATTAAACTCTCCTGTTCGTTGATGTATTCAGAGATCGGAATTGGAGAAAGTTCTTAATGTTCATTAATTTTATAATCAGGGATTTTTTTAAAATGGTGTTTCACCATTTGAGCTGCAATTAAAAAAAATCAGAGCAGATCCAAGGACAAAACTGTCCAATCTGATCTCTGGCAGATGAACATGTGGTTAAACGTTCTATCATATGTCACATAAAGCAAGTTAAACCCCAGACATAAAGACGTTTTGAGGCTAAAAAGAGCAGAAATTTTTTTTTTCTTAAATTTTGTCCATTTATGTTTAATTTATTGAGCGATAAAAATGTTAAACCTCTGGCAAATCAAAGACAAAAGTATATAATGCAAGTAAATATCCCTCCATTTTCATTAAATCCTTATAAAAAAAGGAACAAAAAATACAATTTGATAACTTAAAGCATTTTCTTTCAGACTGGCTTTTCCACTCTGGCATCCTTTGAGGTCTGATCTGTAGAAGTGGAAGCCCTTACATGATTATTCCCTTTTACACATCAAAACAAATACTTTTAACCTTAATTTATATATTTTAAACTCAAAAAGTGCATCAAAGTACAAGATTTATTGGGTTTAATTGTTATTTATGGTGCATCTATTACACAGGGAACCATGTTTCCAATCATCAGCGGATCGGTCAGTGCATCTCTGATGAAACGATTCCTCAAGTGATTCGAGTGAATGCTTTATTTTATGTTTTTTTAAAATCCGATTACTCGATTAATCGTAAGAATAATCGATAGATTACTCGATTACTAAAATATTCGTTTACAAACAGCCCTAATATTTAGTCCAGCTGTGGTTCCCGTCAGACTCCAAGGCAGATAACGCATCTGAGTGGAGCCACAAGTGAAACCCAGCTGTTCGCAGCTACACATCTGGATGTTTCACCCCATTCCTCCTGCAGCTAACCCCACGGTGACCCTCGTCTTCGTCATTATGTGGGACGGAAGACATTGTCCCGCCCCGAGCTGACCGCCCAGCGCCCACCGCACTAATGAAGAGAGTAAATTATGCATGGCGCCAGTTAGCTTTCTGATTAAAACATCATACAGGCCCTCTATAGGGGAGGTGCTGCAAAACAATGACGGTTGTAAACACTCCCCCCCACACCAGAATACTGCTGGGTGTAATAAATTTGCATAGTCTGGCACAGGACAAAGAGCCAATTAATTGAAAAGAGCTCTTGAAAGATGAGGACGGGGGAAGTGACAGAAACGGCCACTGGGAGTTGACTCAACAAGCTCTCCTCGGCAGAGATGACCTGCAACTTTTCTTCACCCATAAAAACATTTATTACATTTATGCTCATGTCAACTGCTGAATTTATTTAGCAAAATTAAGTTTGTCGGTCTCCTAAATTTGAATGTTCTAGATCAAGCGTTCCCAAGTCCAGTCCATGCAAGTTTTGCACGTCTCGATTCTAACACACCCGAATCAAACGGCTCGTCAGGATCTTCCACTCATCGGGTTCAGGTGCACAGAAGCAGGGATCCATTTAAAAGTTGCAGGACATTAGATTTTGGGGACTCAACTTGGGCAGATTTAATGAGATTTTAGAGCATTTTTGTGTTTTTGCAGCTGAACAGAAACTTCTTCCATATTTTAGTTAGAAAAAAAAAACCAAAATAATGTTTTGATTTTACAACTCAGTTGATAAATTTATGTTTCCAGATGGATGGACCCAATAATTGCTCCTGAGAAGACGACCGACATTTGTTCTCATCTAGGATCGAAATGTGCCGTGCATTAACCTTTCTGTCCGTGTCGACTGCTGAATTTATCTCCTATCTCTGGTCTCCTCGTCTGCCTCAGGAGGATCTTGATGAGGAAGGCGTCTTCAGCGTTGGACGAGATCATGACCTTCTCGATGTACGAGTCTGTTGAGCCCTTATAGCTGCAGACAGACAGAACCACCATGATTCCTCTGCTTCATCCAGAAGCTGAACTGAAGCTCAGAAGAGCCTGCCGGGCCTCACCTGATGGGAACGTCTCGGTACTGTGGCTGACCTGGCTGGGCGCTGCCCTCCAGTGGCGTCTGAGTGACGGTTGGCATTGATTTGTTCACCAGCACCTGCTTGTTCTCCACCCTCTCACCTGAGCATCACAGAATAAATCAGCATCAGGTCAGCATCCTAAAGCCTCAACAATTATTTATTACTTGTGCTAAAACATTAAATAACTCAACCTTAACAGCAATTGAGTTCAGTATACTTTCCTACATTTCTCTGTTTAACTCAAATACATTCAAGTGGTGCTACATACAGCGTAATTAATCTAAATTGAATTACACAAAGCCTAATTAATTTTTATTTCTTCCTCCAAGGTCTCCTAAACTCTTTAAAAATTAATTAAAACTATCATCATCTCTGTAGTTCTAAGATTTGTAAGTCTCTATCATGTTGCACCATTAACTATATTTGCATAACTAATATTGAGATACTGAGAAGAAGCAGCGGGTCCTCACCGGGGGAACAGATGCCGTCAGCGTCCAGGATGTTGTGCCTCCATATTGGTTTACGGGTAGCAGCGTCCAGCATGGGCCCCATCACCTTGTCAAAGGTCTGGTTGGTGTAGCGCCTCAGAATGCACTTTGTGTTTTTGTAGACTAGACAGCGACCAAATCCTGAGAGAAAAAAAAAAACACTCAGCCTCACAGATTCTGACATCTGCCAGCACATAGTCTAAAATGTTGAAGAGTTAACCTCGGATTGAGGAAAAGCTTTCAGACTTTAGTGGATTACAAGGAAGATCGAGAGCAGCAGAGTCTCACCTCTGTCCAGCGAGGCTTTGTTGAGGACCAGAGCGTCCTCGATATCATAGCCGCTGTAACTCATCACGGCCACGGTGGCGTTCTGACCCGCCGGCAGCTTCTCAAAGTCAATCAGCTCGATGGTCTTGGTTTTGACCATTGGTCTCTGAGGATAGGCCAGCAGGTACATCAGCGTATCGATGCGGTTCCTCTGGTTGTAGCCAATAGTTCCTGACAGGTGACAACATCAGAAAACCAGATTAGGAAGCTGAATATTTACTCCAGGATCATTTACTGCATTGTGTTTTTATGGCTGCAGATCTAAGATCATTTTTGTAGCACTTAATGTAATCTTCATCAGCAGTTCAGGGTTCCTATACAATCCTACTTGTGCAGTCCTGAGAGACACAGGGATGTGCAACTTTCTATAGATTATCCACATAATTAATTGATTAATCAGATAAACACATTGGAACATTTCTCATTTAAACCACATCAACCTTTTTTATACAATATTAGGAAGACATTAAAAATCCAAATAAATAAATTCCTTTTTTTAATAAAGAACCTAAACATTTCATTCCATAAAAAGCAATAGCATAGCATTCCTTTAGTGAATTTGAACCAGGTGATGTTAAAACCAAACCACTTAATGAGTTTTGGGTAAAACAAATTCACTGACAAATGTTTTTGTCTTAACCCTATTGTTGTACAATTTTGGCTTTATGATTGCTCTGAATATGTTGTTTTTTCAACAAATTACCTCTTTAGAGTCTGTATACTCCAGTTAACGATTAATCATTTACTAAGTTAGTTAACGATTACGTCAATAATTGATTAATCACGATTAATCCGATTGATTGTTTCAGCAGTAGTCATGTGAACAGAGGGATGCATGGATGGATGAAGACATGGGTGCATAAATTAACAGCTGAATGGACAGACGGACAGGGGAATGGATGGAAGGACCGATACAACGGCAGACGGATGCAGAGATGAACGGAGGAATAAATGAATGGATGCACGGACTTCTAGGCGGATGTAGACATGGTTTGATTCCTGATACATCAACAGGAGGACGGCTAAAGGAAAGGGTGGATAAAAGGATGGAAGTGAGGACTGATGGATGGATGGATTTAGACGAATGGATAGATGGATGTTTCCAACTTTTAGGCAATGGAACAGGGAATGATGTTTGCAAATTTGAATATTTTTCCATCCTTATTCAGAGCTGGAAAACACCTCATTTAAAATACATATTTTTCCAGAGAAATATAAATTTGGCTCCATGGATGCTTGGTATAAAGAGGTGTTGGTTTAATGTGTTTCCACAGAGTGGTAGACCTTCGTCCTCCTGCCTCACTCTGCTCTAAAAAGCTCACAGGGAGAGTTATGGCGTAAAGCCTGGCCTCCCTGGAAGCCTTGACATTTGTCAGATGCTATTACTGCACAATCAGCCTACAAGCACAGAGTCTGTGATAATAGGCTCAGGCCACACAACCAGATTTGCACATGTAAAGGGCTGTCCATACAAAACAGACAACACAGAGGATATTGGGCCAAATATAGTTCCAGTCAGTGTTTTTGTAAGGATGGGGGAAGGGCAGGGATGGATGAGCGGAGGTGAAGCAGTGAGGAAGAGGAGGGAAGGGCGGGGTGTGACTCCGGCTCTTACGAACGTTAGCCGACCCGTTCGGGGAAGTTTTGGTTACCAAGGAGCTTTGGGTGCGCACTCTGTGGGCTTTTGCAGCTGAGCACACTGACCCCCCGAGCTCAGCCTGAGCAGACACAATGAATTGCTAATGACACTCTGGGTGACTGGCAGGGAAAGGGCCTCCGCACACACAGCACAATGGAGAACCTACACAAGCGCCCCATGTTTGATGTCCGCGTGCATACACACTCTGGCCGACACACACACACGCACACATTCGACAAACACTCAATCACACATACAAATGTATTCTGACAAGAAGTGCTGCAGGAGACGAGTTTTGGGGGAGAAGAACCAGCAGGCTGCTTGTATCCACAACGCTTGTTATTCTAATGTCCTTTTTGTGCATTTTATTTTCAACTCAGGCAAAAAAAAATTAAAAAATGTCCAGACTTAGGGGAATAATCATGGAAAATTAAAATATTGCCAGTGAGAGTCTCTTTTGGAAATATAAAATACAAAACGAAGGAAAAGAAACAAAGAAGGCAGGAAGGAAGGAAAGAGAGAAGGGCTGATGGAAACATGACAGAATGAAGAAGGGAAGGAAGCAAGAAAGGAAAGGAGGAGGAAACGACTAATGGGGAAGTAGATAACACAAGGAAGGTGTAGAAAAACAGGACAAGAAAGAAAGCACAAGGAAGAAAAGAAGGAAAGAAAGATGGACATGAAGGCAAAAAAAAGAGTAAGAAAGGAAGGAAAGAAAGAAAAGGCAGATGGAAGCATGACGGAATGAATGAAGCAAGGAAGGTAGGACAAAAGGATGGAGGGATTAGTGATTAAGAACACAAGGAAGAAGGAAGGAATAAAATAAGGGCCATAAGAGGATAGAAGAAAAAAAAAGGAACTAAATTAAGGCAGCAAAGACTGAAGGAATAAGAAAGATTAAAGGAGTGAAGGACATGAGGGAGGGATGAATGAAAGATGAAGAACGAAGGAAGGAAGAGAAGAAGAACAGAACACAAGGAAAGAAAGAAACATAAGGCAAAAAGAGTGAGGAATGACACAAGGACACAAATCTATTCGAGTAGGAAACCATTTTTTATACTCTTGTTTTTTTTTCTCCATACTTTTCCACACCTGGAAAATGATTAAATGAAATGAGCAACTTTTCTAGGCAGCCAGGTCAGCAGACTTCTTACCCATGGCCTGCTTGCCCATAGCGCACTGGTATGTGTTCCTGGGCGACTGGTTGTGGTGGGGGTAGGGAATGAGGCCCGCACACACTCCGAGCAACGTGAAGGGCTCGATCTCCAAGTGTGTCGTCTCTCTAGGGAAAGGAAGTGAACACATGCAGCAGCGACTGATGCAACTTTTTTTTATTTTTCTAAACATTTTATCTGTTGTCTTCCACATACTTGCTGATCATGTGCTCATAAAGGGAGATCTGACAGTCGTTCTCCTCGTTCACGTCCAGGTACTCCACAAGGCCTTCGTGCAGAAAGTCCTCAAACGTTCTGGGTTAAAAAGTTTCAGAAATCATGAGATCGGATGTTCACAAAGCACTAATGTAAAATAAGAACAAGGAAAAAATTCTAACTTTCAACTAAACTTCCCCTGATGCCGAAGAATAAACTACTAAATTTATTCAAAATGAGCTCTGCATACATTGTTAAAGTTGTTGGCAGGTACAGCTCTGGAAAAGAATAAGAGTCCATTTAAAATGATCTGTTTCTTTTGTTTTACTTTTTATAAGTACAGTATATGTTTGGGTAAAATGAACATCGTTATTTTATTGTATGAACTACTGACAACATGTCTCTGAAATTCCAAACAAAAAATTTGCATTTATTAGCAGAAAATGAGAAATGGTCAAAATAACAAAAAATATGCAGTAATTTCAACCTCAAATAATGCAAAGAAAACAAGTTCATATTCATTTAGAAACAACAATACTAATGTTTTAACTTAGGAAGAGTTCAGAAATCAATATTTGGTGGAATAATCATGAGGTTTTCAGCGGTCTCTTAATTTTTTCAGTTGTGTTGTCGACTTCAAAATTGTCATGACTCACCTGTAGCCCTGAGACAGATCCTCAATGTGTTTGTTATTTACCATCGGCTGTCCCTTCTTCACAATGATGTACGGCCTGCGGTGAGAATAAACAACATTCACTCCCGATGTTCTGTTTTATGAAAAAAAAAAAAAAAACTTCACAGATATACACTTCTGATGTTTCAACAGCGCCCGCACCTGCAGAGTCGTCCTCCGTCAGACGAGATGTAGACGCAGCGGTCGGTCATGTTGGTGGAGATGGACACGAACTCATTGATAAAACCCGCCCTCCGCATCAGTCTGAAGGTGTTGACCAGTTTCCGATGGTCTCTGATGACACCCAGAATGTTACCTGTGGAGGAAACGGAGATGAACAGAAGGCAGTAACAGCCTCAGATCTGATACATTATGGATAAACTGATGTATTTAGCCAAGTATCCTGCTGAATCTTCATGAATCTTAAATCCCAGTTCCTTTTCTTTGGTTTTACAGAAATCATCCAAAATTAAATTAATGTGCAGTTTGTCAGGAAGACAGAGAAAATTGTGTCTTCAGGTTTACAACCGATTTGAGGCAATTATCTGAGCAGCGATAGTCTCAGTCAAGTGAATGTTCTGGAAGCTGGAGAAAGTTTAGTTTTACATCTGCGTAATCTGACAAAATAAGTTCAGTTTGTCTTTTCAGAAGTAGGGCTGCTCAATTATGGAAATAAAAAATTCTGGTTAAGATTAGCAGCTTCTAACAATTATCTAGTATGTAAACAAATTGCATTTATTGCATAAACTTGTACAGTGAAAAGTGGCTAAATAACCTAGAAATTACACTGTTTTTGTAATTATTTGGATCAAATATTGCAAAACAAAATCTAAACGAATTTACTGTCCTGCAACAAAACAAAGCACTTTAATGTCTCGTCTCGACAGTTTTTGCTGTGCGGTAAAACATCACAGGAAAAATAATAAAAAAAGAAGTCCGCTTTCCTTAGAAGCAAATCAGAAAGAAAAGAGAGATGACTTTCACTCAAAACCTCTAGCTGTAGAGGAAAAGTAGGAGCTTTATGGCAACATATACTCTGAGGAAGCAGAGCTCTGGTCGCCTGCTGCGGTTGCTTCATATCGGTTCTGACAGACAAACGAGTGGCGAACAGAGGAGGGACTGTGCTCTGCCTCTGTGAGGAAACACAATCCGAAGGGCTTTGACACCTGCTGCTACCAACTAATTAAACAGTACGGCAGCTAATATAAGTCGACAGTTATCAGAGTGAAGACAAACAAATACAGTAATTAAAGGGCCAAGTTTTGACACAAGAGTAACACCTACTGCTGCCATGAAATTAAAGACTTATCAGCGTCTCACAAAATTACATCCTCTGACTAAACAGGAAAGAATTCACTTAATGTAAGCAATGCATTTAAAACTGGCTGGATTAGAGCTTCTTTCAAAAGATCTAAAGCAGCAGCAGCAGCTGGAGTTTATTCAGAACCTGCTCATTGGTTCTGCAAGTTTCTCAGTAGAAGTTTTACCATTGAGGAAAACGAGGAAGACGCTCGGGTAGGAGAGCTCCTCTCCGCACAGCAGGTTGACGTCCTCCACACCGAGGTTGAAGGCCAGTTTGATGATGGGCCCGTCCTCCATGTCTGTGGTGATGTGCGTCATCAGAGCCAAGTTCTTGACCAGACCGCAGGCCTGCCGAGCCACAGGTCAAAGCAAAAAGGAAAGAAATGAACATTTTCAAAATAATCATCCAGAGAACAACCTCAAACATGTGCCTGAGCTCATATTTACAAGTTTACCTGATAATAAACATGTTTACGTGTTTGTTTACGTTAGCAGGGAGAGCAGGAAGTCGTTTAGAGTACGCCTCTACCACTTTTAGACATCTGAAGACTGAAATTCATTCTAGATACCCACTTATTCTTGCAGGATCGCGGGAAAATTGGTGTCTTCAGCAGCATGTTTTATGCTAGAGCACCCAGAGACATCCTGCGCTACAAACCAGTCGTGCTAACAATCAGTGATTAGTATTACATGCACTCCAACAGGAAGGGGTCAGAGGTTAAGGTATGTCTGGGTTGTTTTCAGATGGATTTTTTACTCACCTCTCCCTCAGGAGTGTCGGACGGACACAGCATTCCCCACTGGGACGGCTGCAGGGAACGAGGCCCGCTGACCTTCCTGGTCTTCTCGAACTGGGAGGAGATCCTGGTCATCATCCCCAGAGCCGAAATGTAGGAGAGACGGGACAGAACCTGGGTGACACCCTGACGGTCCATCTTGAACCTCTTCAGAGACCAGTTCCCCTGATGATGAGAAACGACCACAAGTCAGAGAAATCAACTGGTGACCAGAATAAGTCAATTTTTAGCTCGAGTGGCTCTGAAAAAAGCAAAACAGATTATTTCCCAATAAGAGGGAACACACTACTAGGTGCAACCAGGTTGCACTCTTCAGTGTGGATGCTGTTACTGAGTGAATAATATGTAAAGTTAACTGTCTTCAGTAACAGTAAGGACTTTGGAAAGATAGTCGCTTTTCTCACACAGAGCAACTATAAAACAAAAACAAAAAGGATTTTCAGCCTCTCTAACTCATAGGAAGTGTTGATCTTTGTAAATGTGAAGAAAGATCTGAGACTGAACCGTTCTTGCCCATTCTCTCTGTTTTAGTCCAAACTCACTGTGGAGATGGCGTTGACCATGCCGTTGGTGATCTGATCCTGCCTCATGTGTTTGACCACGTCGAACTGAGCGGCTCGCTGCTTGGGGATGATCTGGTCGGCGATCTTCTTCAGTTCGGCGTTAAACTTTTTAAACAGATCCTCAAACAGCAGAGACAGCAGCTGGAGGAAGAAGAAGGGGAGTCGTCTTATTTGAGTTACAGTCTTGGAACCGTTTGCAAAATGGCTATCAGACAGCAGAGTCGTTCTATCACATCAGCATCAAGGTTGCCGTCAGATTTAATAACCAGGTGTGCCGGCTCAGAAGTGACCCCGACCTGGCCTCCGTCCCAGGTCCTCGTCTTCCTCCGCCAGGCCTGCAGGCAGCGTCTCACCGCGACCCCCAACCCCCACCACATCCTTTGCATTAGCATATATCAAAACAAACAGGCTGCTTGAAATTAATAAAGAAATTAAGCTTCCATTGCGCAGTCGGGCCAATTAGTTGAATGTCAGGGAACCATAATTGGAGAGCGAGGAGATTGCAGGCGTCGTTGATGTGTAAGCCTCCTTTTGAAAGAGGGCCCTGCCTCCTCCCATCTCTGCTCCTTACACAGAGCAGGTTGGGAGAGGAGGGTGAAATTAAAGGCCTAAAGACAGCAGTAATTACATTATCAGAGCCCAGGCCGCGGATTAGCTCAATCGCTCCAGTCAAGGCAGCAGTTCTATTGTCGCGGTGCTGAAAAATCCCCATGCTTCCACAGCGTTGGGATTTCGGTGCCACTGCATATCTCCCTCCTGACAAAGCCAGGCAGAAACAAAAGGGGAGGGAGGTGCGAAAACAAAACAGGGAGAAAAACAGAGCTGAGGAAACGTAATGAAAGGCTTATTAAAGGAAGGTGGCAGGAACAAAGATGCAGGTGAAAGATCAGAGCCGGTGAGGCCCTGTGATCCATTCACACCGAAGCACAGACGCAAACCAATTACTAATAAGAACGTTTTGTTTTCCTGGAAATCAAAAGGAATAAACACCTTTCATTTAAGAAACACGTAAACAACAAGGTCAACAGGGAGTCGTTATTGTCCAAATGAAGCTGGAGAACCTTCTGGAGCTGAAGGTTTTGTCTCCGAGCATAAAACCTGCCGACCCAATGGAGGCTTTAATGAAGCGTAAATGAAACCACCTGCAGAACAGGTTTCACAGTGAGGCCTCACCTGTCCAGCCAACTCCAGACGCTTGTTCCCATAATAATCTCTGTCGTCCACTTTGTTGTCGCCTTGAGCCAGGATCACCCTCCGGACCATCACAGCCAGGTAAATGCATTTAGCCCGAAAGTTAAACTCTTTCACCTGAAAACAAGATGCACAAAGGTTAACTTGGTTAAAACAATACGAATAATCTGATGTTTTGGTCTGTTTACATACAGGAACATGAGTGAGGATGAGAGAGGCGAGCAGCTCTCTCGCCTCCTCCATCTTGGTCTTCTTGGGGCCTCCCCACATCCGTTGCCGCCGGACTTTATTCCCAAGAAACCTCAGAGCCTGAAACACGAAGAGGAGAAAGAGGACCTGTCAGCTGTCATGTAAAGACTCATTTCTTTATAAAGAATCAAAAACTTATTCATCATTTCTGAAGCCATAGCTGCCACCTTGTTCTTCAGGACTCCTCTCTGGTCCCAGCAGACGTCTGCTCATATTGATCCAGGTTGTGTTGAAGGTTATTCCTGATAAAAGGTAATAGTTTCTCCCCACCGTCACCACATGTCTGCTCTACATGAGGGTTGACTGCAAAACTAATGACCCAATTCAACCGGCTGCACTTCTTCTCCTAAATAACTAAAATCTGATTGTAATGAATTATTTTGACTGAAGTGGAAAGTATTTGGATTACGGCGATATTCTATTAGGACAAAAGCTCAATTTTAAGTTTGGAGACAAAACACTGTCTTTTTTCTGTCCTTGACAAATTTGACTAAATGAGCCTCTGAGCTCATTGCTAATGATAAAAGTCTTACTCGTCCTTCTGCGCACATTTTTTTTTGGCAGTAACCAGGCCTGGACATGGCGAGTCAAATGTGGTTAGTCACAGTTAATCAGGAGTCAACTGCGGCAGATTAAAAAAAAAAAATTTCAAAACTCACTAAAATTTATTGTTGCGTAAGAATAAAACTTGATAAATGATCTGAAACACTTAAATGTCATAGAAAAAAAAACAAACAAAAAACATTACTTTTGAATACTGTCACATCTGTAAAAAAAAAAGTAAATAAAAGAAATCAGATCAGATCAGTTTAATTCCTTGGTATATTTGTTTTCTCACATGAAGAAAAGTTTATTTTACACTTGAATGAGTGTAAAATAAACCTGTATGCTCTTTGTGTAAAACCAACAAAAAGGTTTTTTCTTTTTTCTTTTTTTATATTTGAGTTATGTGTTTTTTCCAAAGGTGAGTAGCCCTGGTTTCATCCAATTGGCTTTATTACTTTTTTCTTTATGAAACATTAAGAAGTGAAAAAGATGAAGGGAGACCTGCAACAAATACTTGAAGTCGGAGTCAAGTCTGCAAAGTTCGGTCTTAAACCTTGAACTCTGGAACGTGGCGGATCTGCTCACTTTAACTCTACAGGCCTCATTAGCAGATAAGTTATCGATATGCAAATCTGACTACGTGTTTTAGAAAAGATCATTGAGAATTATAAAATACATTTATATACTCCTAGTACATTTCGTTGCTTGTACTTGTGACAGTGCAATGACAATAAAGTTGAATTATTATTATTATTAAAGAAGTATAAATCAAAGAATTCACAGATTTACTAACCTGAATTACTCCCAGCAGGTTAATGAAGGCCAGAGGTTAGTTAGTAAACCCAACGCTTCTCAACTCAGTATATAATAAGTAACTGAGTAAGACAGAATTTACCATCTAATTAGAGAAATTAAAAACAATGTGATAAAATCTCCTGCGCATTTTCCAGAATCTGATCTTTTTAAAAAAAAAAAAGATTACAGTCACATTAAGTTTAGGCAGATTACCCACATTCTGATAACACTGTTCCTTCAGCCTTATCTGCCTTTAATTATATAGATTTAGGTCTCATTGTGCACAATACAAAGAGCCAATGAATACCCTGAAAAGACGTGACAGAGGCTGGCAGGCACAGAAGCATGAGGGCTGAGGCGAAGGGGTTGCTAGGATCCAAACATGCCCTCATCAATGCATCTGAGGAACCGCTAACAACATAATCTTTATGAAAAACAAATTGGCCGATTGCATTCATCTCTAGATGTTAAAGAAAAACACGTGGAGCTTCTGAAAGGATCTGAAAAGTGTTACTTAACTGGGTGAGGGGAAAAAAGCTTTCATCAAATGAAAAACTGAATGTCTTCTTTTAGCAGACAGCAGGTGTTTGTGTTTCAGAGCAAAAATATTTGCATCTTCAGATAAGGCTAATGAGAGCAAATCAGGAGTCAATATGGATGTTTTATCGATTTAACAACAATGCTCCTCAAGTTGTGAAAAACATTTCACCACTTTCATCAAACTGTCATGTTTGCTCAGCTGTTGACAGTATGATGTTTTCTTTAAGACTTTGTAATTTTGTATTTTTATTATGGGAAGTACCTTGTAAAGCACCTTGCCACTTAAATGTGCTCCACAAATAAACTTATTTGAGTTACAACTATACAACATTATATTGTAGAAAGTAAAAAAGGCTGTTGCATGAATACATTTGCAGGGCACTGTAGAGGAATTACCTGAGTCTGTGTGAAGATCTGAGCTTTCTGACACTCCTCCAGGCTGGGAGCGAAGCTGGCCATGACGTGCTCCTCCGTGCCGATCATCTGAACTATCTCCTGGTCACTCTCTACCCCCATGCCCTGCAGGGAGCGCATGCAAACCAGACAGGAAAACAAGAGGGGGGAACGGTATGCACTGATGAATGATTTAAAAATATATTTTTTACATTTCCTCAGAAGAGAAAGGCCTTTTTAATTTGAATAATATCTGAAACAAGGAGCCAAAAGGAAAGCTTTGAGACGTGAACTTTGAGTCAGGAGTTTGTGTGACATTTGCTTATGGAAATGTGAGGTTGTGGGAACTGGTCCGCTTGAACCCACGGCAGACACGAGACAGAGAGGTGGAGGAAGGAGTCGCACAGGATAAACGAGCGATTCAGCAAGCATGTGAATCCCGACACTTCACTCTCACAAGGCAACATGTTTGAGGAGGTTTTTCCCAAAGGCGGCTGGAGATCACGACACCAGCTGTCCTTTGACATTTTCACCGTCTACACAAAGCCTTGAGGCTGTTTAACTACAGACTAATATCGCCAAAGGCTCGCATGAAGCATAAAAACAACATGCTTGAAAGATAACTTAAAGTGAAAATTTATCTTTATTGTAGCACCCTCTACTGGTCAAGCGGAGTCATTAAAACCTTGATTTTACCTTGAATATTATGGCGATAGGAGCGTCTTCAGACAGCGTGTTGTGTCTCAGGTAGAAGCGGCCTTGCTTCACAATCATGTTGGTTCTGCTTTTCTTCTCATGAGTGGAGCTGGAATAGAAAACATCAGGTTTCACAGCAACAGTGGCGCTTTTATGAATCATGTTCAACATTGAATTAATCAGATATTCAAAAATACAGAAATTTTAAATACGCCTGTCCAAATCTCGAGCTTTTAAGCAACCTAAAATGTAAAATTTCTATCACATATACATTGAATTATAACAATGTTATCATTTTATTACCCAATACTTTAAAGTGGGATTATGAATGAGGAATTTAGCCTTAAATAAATGGAATAAAAAAAAGAAATTCACCTTTCAATAATATTCAACTTCATATTCAGATGTAGTTGCAGTTTTATTTGAACCTAAGTATTGATCTGAGGTTTTTGTTTAATAAGATGGCACAGTTATATTTTAACCTGGTGACTGAGGCTCCAACTGCTCCCTTCCTGTCCTGCTCCACAATGATCCGATTCTTGGACAACTGCTCCTGGATCAAGATGACTTTCTCCTGGCCTTTAACAATGAAATAACCTCCTGCGAGGCAAAGGGAGAAAGTCTGCAGTCAGTTCTGTTCAGCTTGGTTTCCACCACGCGGCCACGCTGGCACTGTACCTGGATCCAAAGGACACTCGTTGAGCTTGGAGAACTCCATCGGCGTCTTTCCCGTGAGAACGCAGTTGGAGCTTCGAAGCATGATTGGCATCCTGACGAGAGCAGAATTCAACACGTCCGTGAAAACATTTTAACATGCTGAATCCGTGACAGAAAAGAGAGAGCCCAAACCTTCCAATCGGAAGAGCGTTTCGGATGATCCTCTGGCTGCCGCGAGTGTACTCGATGTCCACCGTGATCGGTGCTGAGTAGGTCATGTCTCTGAGGCGACACTGACCAAACACAAGGGGTACGTTTACCAGAGATCCTTCAAATTGTTCATCACTTTTTATAACACTTGAGCACAAAACCTTTATCTGGTCGGGTTTTATTATCTTCATGTTCCACAAATTATGAAACCACAACATGTGGAACAGAACTGAACAAAATATAATCAATATAATATCCTTTTTACTGATCTCACCTACTAGTGGTTGTATTGTTCTGCCTGATCAGTATCTCTCAATCAATTAAAGATATTTTGTGATTACCATAAATCAACTCTTCAAGCGTCATTGGCTGCTTCCAACATCTTTTTGTATTTCACACAAATTAAAGCACACCAAGATTTTGACATATCAACATTTTAAAGGTAAAACTCCCAAAAAAAATTTAAGTTCATCTTTATCCCACTAAAGAATTTGTCAACAAACTAATCATTTAAATATTGTGCTAACCTCATGGGGAGAAACCGGTCTGGTTACGTTGAAGCTCTCCTCGACATCAGGCATCCCAACATAGATGTTCAGGTACCTGAGCAGAAATTACTTAGCTTAAAAATCAGATCCGAAGCTAAAAGTGGTTGAATCAGGAATCATGTGGATGAACCCAGCTTACTTCAGGTACCACATTGGATCAGCATCGCTGGTTATTTTCTCATTCGCTTTCATGATTTTCTTAATCTGGAAAAATAATACAGTCAAATTAAGCTCAGCGTGGGATAAACAGCTGTGTTAAGAATAAACACAGCTGTTAGTAAATGAATAAATATGCATTTTCTGTTTAATTTTACCTCAACATTGATGAAGTAGTTGAATGAGTCGATGTGTTGCTTCACCAAACCTTTCACCTGCACAACAAATGAGATGATGGAGATGAGCAGAAAAATAAATCTGGTCCATTATCAATAATAAAGTATAACATAGTCAATAAATGTAACTGTAAGAGGAGAAGAAAAACACAACATGAGTGATTTGACTAATTAGAGACTTTTATAATGTACTAACATTTAAACTGACTAGATCTAGGGTCATTATGCAATGGGACAGAGAACAGGGTACGTGTTTCTCAAGAAAAAAACGTGTAGATCACAAATTAGACAGACTTTATTTACATTCATGAAATGGACAAATATCAAACATTATATGAAATGTAATTAAGCAAAAAGATTCAAACTTTTATGTAGATAATAGCCTGTGTAAATATTAAGAAAAATTAAGTATTTAGCTTTAAAACGGCTGCAGATAGTCATTGCTCATTAATACAGTTGTTATGGTGATTTTTACCTTCAGGAAGGCTGGTAGCAATTTCCACTTTTCCTGTCAAATAAACCAGAAAAATCAGAAAAGTATTTTCTTCAACTTTACCATGTGTATTTGATTGACACCGTGTTCAGATGTGAACTAATTTGACTTCTTTCTTCCAGTTCATCACACAGTCCTGAGGCTCGTGGTGGAAACCCATCTCTCCCACTGTCCTCAAACTCACCGCCACGGTGTTGACAGGAGCCGCCAGCTCCTGAGGAGTCATGTCTCCAAACTCTCCTCCCAGCAGCTCCATGAGTACCGCTGCTCTTCACCAGTAAGCACATAAAACTGGAAATAAATCCGAGCTGGAGCGAAGAATCGGAAGTCTCTGCAACATGCGTCCCTACTGTGTTACTTCTTAAAATGTCCCCTCCGAGGTGGGCGGAACTAAAGACTGCGTTCCGCTCCGAATGAATTCTTCTTCTACGTTTTAATTCTACTGGTTTTATCATATTGTAATATGCAGCGCCCCATTGTTGCAAAAAGCGCTAATTCTGCCACGAGTCGTTTGAAACAAGTTTCGGCAATTACTAGTTTGAACAATCGCCGTAAAAAAGTATTTTGAGTTTACATGAGTTTAATGTATTATATCATTAAAACACATAGACAAACAGACAATCCTCAACTAGACAAAAATATAAAATATATCAATGCTTTTTCCAACTATTTCTTTTTCTTGGTAGAATTATATATATGTGTGTATGTATTTAGGGGCAATCTAAATAACAGCCCTCAAATCAAATTTGTTGAAAATTTGGAGCAAAGAAGGATGTGTATGCAAGAGTAAAAACTGAAAACAACATACTTTAAATTATGAGATGAGCAGCAAAAGAACAAAAATCTGAAGATATAAGCCACTTTTTATAAACAGAAAGGTAAGAAGAGGCATTTTATTTAGAAACAAACCAACTATACAGTGATCTAAAGTAACTGATGATAAAAGTAGTTGGATCACAAATCTGCAGTCAGCAAGAAGAAGAGTTTAGACTTTCTGTTTATTGTATACCCAATAAAACATAAAGATGACTGATTGAAGAAACAACAAGAACATTTTTACTTTTACTACCGAAAGTTGCTTTTCAGGAAAGAAAAAGGAAGAGCAGAATGAATATGACATCACAGGCACTTCTTTTATTTTTAGCCTAATGCCATTTGAATGATAGGATGGTGCAGAATATTAAGTATTAATACATTTAATCTAGAAATAAGTTCATAGCACCTTCCACATGTACACTCACCTATGACTTCTGCATATTTTTGACACAAATGGAACGTCATATTTATTTATTTTGAAACAAATCCACATTTTAGAAGTAAATGTTTTCAAATGAGGAAAAAAAGAATCAAAAGATCATAATTATTTCACATAAAACAATTAATACAAAATAAATGAAAGGAAGCAGATATGTTTAGGTTTTAGTTCTAACGTTTATTCCTGCTTCTCATGGCTAAGAAAGATTTCCTCTAATCCTCTTCAAAATGGGAAAGACAAGACAACAAGTCATCTAAGAAAGGCAGACATGACTTGGTCTTTAAAAGTTAGAAATAAAAAGTTGAACATGTGATCAGTTTGTAGTATAAGTTTTGGTAGATTTTTTTTAAAATCACATTCAGTGAAGAGAATGATGAGATGTAAAATAAATCACATTGTTTAATGAGCATTTGAGAACTTCAGCAGAGTAAGGATGACATTTGATTGTTCTACAGAAAGGGATACATTTATTTATTTATTTTTTAAATCATGCTACATGATGCTACAGCCCGGTAGATGACCTACGACTCTGTGGGCCGGCTTCTCTTCCAAACGTTATGGGAACTTTGTTAGGAAGGCAGAATAGAACATTTCAAAGAATAAAATGTGATTGCTTCAACCAGAAAACTTCAACAGGGTAGTCAAATGTCCTTAAATACAAAGTCATTAATGATCTTTAAAAGAAAATTTTGTAGTTAATACGCTTCTTTTTATATGAACTAATATTTTCGGATTACTACCACACTGACGATTACTTTTATTCATGGCGATGATTAATATAAGGTTCTTATAGCTTAACATACACTTTTTCAAATAAATCCTGTTCTGCCAGGAACACCATCAGAACTGTTTCATTAAAAGCCTTAGATACACGTTAGAATCTGAACAGACTATGATTCTCCTGCTGGACGTAGATTTCACCACCTGTCTTTAGGTAAAGACCACTTGAGCTGCAGCTGGAGTCAGTGCGAGTGCTGGCTGACGTGTCTGCTGTTGCTGCTGAGCAGTTTGGGGTACGCCGTCCCCAGACAGCGCCCCTGCCTGATGACCACCAGCTCCATCTGACACTGGTCGATGTTGACCAGCGCCGTGGTGCTTCGCTCTATGTTCATGAGGAAGATGATGGTGAAAATGGCCATCTCAAACTCGGGGCTGGTGCCGATGAAGGCGCTGCCGACGGGCTTCACCACACCGTGCCAGCTGAACTGGAGGTTCAGGACGTGGTCGTCCTGATCAGGCTGTGGAGGGAGTAACAGGTCACAGCACCTCAGACAAACATGTCTCCCACATGCAGTGAACTTACCAAGTCCTGGTCTCTGGCCTTGTAGCCTTTGTAGTCCAAATGGCTGTTTTTCTCCTGCAGGAAGAACTGGACCCAGTTGTGAAAGCCGATTACTTCTGTTCCAGATTTGGTTTCTCCAACAAAGACGTGTTCAAATCCACAAGAGTCAGGGCTGCCATGAAAGACAAGAGCATTTCCAGACCGGTCTCACAGACGTAAAGACAAACCGGGATAAAAATAGACTCATCTGTTGACGTTCTTTGGACCCTCACCCTGTGTTTCTCTGCCGGTGGTAGAGATGGAACCAGACCAAGTTAAGCTGATTCTTAAACTGCCTCGAGTCGGAGTTGGACTTTCCTTTGCTCACCAGGTACTGATGAGCACGCTGTGGAGAAATCACATTCATTAATGCAAAGGAGGCTCTGCAGGATCCTAAAACTTCATCTGTTTGTGAGCCCATAAGCAGCTGATAGGTAAATCTGACAGACCTTCATCAATATCTTATTTTCTTATATTGTATTTGTTTTGTACACTGCCTCTTGCCCAGAACGTTAGCTGGAGATAGGCACCAGCACCTCCTGACTCCACTAGGGACAAGAGTGTAAGAAAATGGGTGGATGGATGGATGGTATTTGTTTTGTGAAGATAAGGAACGGAGACATTTACTGACTTATTGGGGAAAACACTGGAAGGATTCTTAATTAAATCAACTCCCAAAAATATTCACAACCCTTGAACATTTTCAGACTCTTCTTTACAGCATAGCTGGTACTTCAAAACTAATAAATCCCTTGAATCTACCATTACTGTGTCTCATGGAGGTGGCCGAGTCATGCTGTGGGGATGCATTTCTCTCTGCACAGACAGGGAAGAAGTTCAGAGGAGATGGGAAGATGGTTGGTGGCTGCAAAAGATTTGAGACTGGAGTGAAAGTTCAATGATCCTAAGCATACAGCTTAGATAAAATCTTATCTGTGTCTTATGATGGCCCAGTCTAAGTCCAGATCTAAATATATGGTTCTATATTTTCTCACCCCAAACGTTTAATTTGATCAGAACATGACCATAATTTAATTATTTAGCTAAACACCACATTCTTCTCTCTCTTATAGAGAAAGGGGAATCTAAACTCTCATCAGAGCCAGAAGTTTCGCAGATTAAGTACTGAATGTCCAAATATTTCCAGAAATCCTCTTTGGGGACAGCATGGAGGCCAAGTTTGCATTCTGCAGCCGCACACAGATGTTTCAGCTGTTTGTTATTTTTCACTCTAACATCATGAAGTTCAGCGTTTAGCTCCTGCAGGGACAGGAAGAGACAGCTGCAGCCTCAAATCGCAAAACAGAAAGAGGTTTTCTTCAATCTGTGGGAAACTTTAGGCAACTGGAAAACACAACAAACATGTACCTGCTGTAACAAATAACTTGGACGGCTGCTAAATCCAGCTGGTTGAACACACCTTCATGACTTGTGTCTCTAAAACAGCATCCAGGAACAGATTTATCTCTGTCAGCTCCTCTGGAGTGACACGCTCTGTGATGCCTGTCGACCGCTCATAGTTGTCCAGGAGTTTCATGAAGACTGCAAGAGCACAGAAATGTAATTTATTAAAGCAAAATGTGCTGAATCTTCACATCAGCTCAGACATGCAAAGAGCTCTACATCGGACACTCACGAGAGAAAGTGGTTATGTTTCTCAGTTTGTTCTCATTAACGTTGGAGAATAGAGGCAGTGAGGCGTGATCCAGGACAACATGGCTGCCCTGGTTCACAAATCCCGCTCTGCCCTGCAGAGGTGAGACACAGAGACTTTGAAAAACAACCAGGAAAGTTTTGTGTTCGTAGGAAGAAGCTCCTCACCTGAACAGAGATAGTGTAGTCTATTCCAGGCTTCATGCGGTTCACATCCAGCCTCCAGAGCTCATTGAAAAGGTTGGATAACTCCTGGTTTACAGCTGGCCTGTCACAAAAATACATACAAATCTGAGTCAAACTAAAACAAATGCATGAGAAATGTACTCATGCTTTCATTGATTTTTACCTTGATGCATGAACTCCACTGAGAAGAACTGCAAGCAGGAGGAATCCACAAAGCCTGCATTTCACACAGATTCAGTCAACGCTCTTGGTTTAAAACTTAATATTTTTTGCAGCAATGAAGTTTAAAAGGAGTGAAAATACATATTTATACAGACCTTACAGCCATGGTGCCAGAAACTCTTCACTACTACAGTTCACACTACAGCAGACCGTTCACTAATGCTTGACTGAGTCCAGCCTCCTCCCAGTATCTAACACTCCACAGGGGTTTAGAGAGGAATCTGGACGTGAGCAATATTTTATTAGGGGGTTAATGTCTAACCACCAGGGGGCACTCTGCTTCAGGATATGGGTTTTTCTCTCTCTCTTTAAGGATTTATATCCACTGTGGAGGTTCCTCCATGTTTTCCTCAGTGTTAGTATTTATTTAAATGTTTTCACATTTATAATTTTACTTTTTCTTTGGTGGTGGTTTTTACATTAGGTTGTTTACTAATTTGGGTGCACACACTTAGTAAACACCTTATGTGTATTTAAATAGCTTATGTTTATTTAGTAAACACCTTATGTTTATTTAGACCATTAATTATATTTTGTTTTGCTGAGTTTGAAGGACTGGCTGGGAGAAGCAAACCAGGAGGTGGAACAAACCATCAGGCTGCTGGAAGCAGGGGACTTGATGTTGAAGATCCTTCCTCTCGCTCTACTTATAGTATAACTGCTAAAACATTTATGGTGTTAGGTTGTTTTGTTTTTATAGTTGTGTTAAAGTTGAAATGTTTTGATTTGAATTAGTTATTTATGTTTATATATTGTTTGTCTTTGTCTTCTCTCCCACCCCTCCTCGTTTGTGTAGGCTAGCCTTTGTATATATATTTCCCTGTGTGTTCATTGCGTTAGGTCAGTTTTTGGTTTGTTATGTTGAGTTATGTATGCCTTAGTTGATTTCTTTTGGGCCCATTTTGCTTATATTTTTGAGATTTGTTGTTAAAAGCCTTTTTGTTAAGATTTTTTGGAAATTAAATAGAAGCTATTTTTTATATATATGCCTTTGTCCTTGTTCCTTGCTGGTCACCACTTACCAGCAAGGAAAGTTACACCACTTTCACATGAGATTGTTGGCCTACATCAGATGTTATACTCTTATACCAAAATAGTGCCTTTGGGTCTTAATGGGACACACTTAGATCAAATTATAACAGAAATAAACTACAACTGCAACCAATCCCAGTGGTACCAGTAAGAGGGAGAGAGCAGGGGTACAAAACCCTCCTTCATCTGAGAGACTAAAGGACAAGCTTTAATGACTTGAGCCTTTATTTTACACCAGTGTGGCTATTTTTCTGTCCTTTTAAATGTCTGTGAATCTTCTGACCCTGTTCCTCAAGTGATACATATCAGAGAGCTACAGCATTCTTTTTTTATTTTAATCAGACCTAAATTTCCAGTAGTACTACCTAAATACATCTCCTGCAATTTTGCTATGGTTTCTGGTTGTTGTGTCCTCTCAGTATGAGGTAGTACATGTGTTTAGTTTCACAGTTTACAATGTCTATGTTATCATGCACCACATTGAATTCCATCAATCAATTTATGGTGGATTTCACCAAATTGGAACTAAGAACTTACACTTACAAGACAATTAAATAACTGCATCATAGATGGCTATAAATCATCAAGGTACATTTAAAATGATTCTTAGTTTTGTTTTGTAAAGTTATAGCTTATTTATACCTTCAAATTATCCAGCAGGATTACTTTTTGTGTCATCTGCAGCTTGGTCCCACATTACAAAAGGAATTCACCAACATCTGCAGTTTGACCTCCACAGCTGGGCTGAGAGAACAACTTTTAGAGCCGAGTCCAACGATTCCTCCAGAATAGACAGAACCTGGATCTGAAACCAAAGTCGGTTCCCAGAAAGTAAACAGTCAACTGATCCAATAGTAGCAACTACAGTATTTCTGTTCTGTGTAGCAGTTCTGGTTAAATTCTGACTGGTCAAAGGCGGATCACCTTGATTTTTTCCCCTCTTGACCAAATTTATTTCAAAGCTAATTCAGATATTTAAAAACTCCAAGCTATCAATAAAAACTTTGTTTCATTTCCAGAAAACAACTGATAAAGACATCGGTTACTATTACTTTGTTCAGCTAATAATTCTCTGAATTATTATTAAAAAAATCAATTTTTCTGAATTTCTATAAGTAGCTAGTTCCATGCTCTTTATGCATCATTTAAAATCAATTAGTGTAATTACCAACTGGCTTTTTCTTATTTCTGTTAGTGAACAGCTTCAGTAATTTTTAGTTTTTATGTCAATTTTTTGATAAAAGTCTCATTTATTTCCCATTTAATATGTGCTATAGGATAATTTCATGATTAGAATTTACTCAGATTGCTTTTGATTATAAACCAATCTGTGGTTTCCAGAGAAATATATTAGTATCTTACAATTCCCTACACATTTCCTCTATATCCATTTACTTTTTTACATTAGTCTGAGGGAAGATCCCAGATAAAAATACCTTTCTGTTGTATACTGCTTTACAATGACAGCAAATTTATGTTGATGCTTAATGAGACAAAATTTGTAAAAACACACAAAATGTTAGTTATGCATAAGTTAGAACTGACATTTCTAGAGACGTTTTAAGGTATAATCTGAGAAAACAGGTTACATACTGAATGACATTCATTTAAAACAGATTAAATATGCCCAATAACTATAAAATCAAGTTAGTGTGCGTCCTGCTGAATTGTAATACAACCATCTAAAAATGTATAATTTCTGGACATGCTAAAAATAATTTAGATAAATTAAGAGAAGAAATTATCAATAGTCTGTGTGTAATTGAATACCCATACAAACATTGATATAAATCACATTCTACAATCTGAAAGCCTTTTAAAAGTTTTTTGCAAAAAACGAAAAAAAAAAAAGTACAGTAATTAGATATTTTGGTTGTCATTGGAAAAATAAACACTTTCAGTTTTTGGTAGTTTATTTTGTCCCCAGGAACAAAACTCAGGTTGACTTAAATTAGTTTATTGAGCTCAATAACTGAGTTTAGAAATGTATATCTTATGATATAATAAAGAGTCACATTACAAGATTTAAACAAAAAATGATATTTTCTCAGAGTACATGGTTGTAGAAACAACCCAACAGGTTTCCAAAATCCTTCCAGGATGAAGAGTAAAATACAAACGTGTTGAATTCAGACATCATGCTATGATATGATCTTCAGACAGGGACGAATAATTCGAATGTATTGTATGTGGAAATGCATGAGCATACAAATCTTCATAAAATAGATAAAATACAAGACCATTATTGTTTAATCACCAAGGTTTAGTTGTGTAAAAAACAAACATAGCAGCTGCAGTTATTGTTTTAGACCTACTTTCAGAATTACTTCTTCGGTTCAGCAAAGCCAACGTCTTTCTTTCAATTTTTTAAGTCAGAAGGCAACTAAAAGTCATATATTAAAATATATAAAATCATATTTTTATGGCCTTTTTTGCTGGTTGACGCTCTCAGAATCAATACAGAGTTTCTATATCACAGAGTACAAAATATTTCCAGAAACCAGCTGGCAGGAAAACAGTGGTGTCATCCTATGTGTTCCCTTGGACATCAGTAACTGTGACGAATGGACTGAAGGCTCTCGCCATGACGCTCCGTATAACTGAGGAAGCTGCAACACTTTTGGCTCTTTAACACTAAAATGAAATGTGGGTCATTAGCTGGGTTTACTGGTGCAGCGTGCAGGAGGAGAGGGATTGCCCAGAGTTTCTTTCACAGCAGGACCAGGTCTGACCCAGACGCTCTCATGCGTTGGATTCCTCATCCGTTACGCTGGGGTTTGGAGAGTTCGACATCTCTTTAAAGAATTCATCATCTTTCAGCATGCTCTGGAAAAACACAGGGCAGATGAAAACATCACACCAGAAGCTCCTTAATGAAGGATAACTGGGTGTTTTGATTCGTGTGGATATTCCTGGACTTACCGTCAGGTTCTGGATTCCCTCAGAGAAGGCTCCGATTTGTCTCACTGTCCCCTCAGAGTCCTCCATCTGCATATAGAGACGCTCAACTTACACTGAGGAAACTAAACACAGGCTGACCAGACCAAATCGCCAGACACAAATGCAGCATCATGCTTATTCTGAGAACAGCCAATGTTCTTTTGTCTTAAATCAACTTTGAATTTAAAGTTCAATTGAAAAAATGATTGAAAAATCTTAGTGTAAGGAGCTCACCTGCTCCAGCCTATCCAGGTCGTCCTCATAGATCTGGAGCTCAAAGCCTTTCTGAAAACTTCGACCTTTTGGCATCTCCACATCCATTGGGCACACATACTCCTCATTTTCCTCCTGCTTCTTCTTTCTCATCCCAAAGTTACCAAATGACAGCTTCCTTGGCTGGGATGAAACAAAAATAATAAAACGTATCAAAGTTTGAACTTATTCCAGCTCTACAAACAGAACCATTTGAACAAAAAAAAGAAGAAATATTAGATTACCTTGACTTTAGTGGTGGCAGTGAGCAAAGTGTAGTCTGGGTTCTCCAGACATTCCTGTTTGAGATGCTGGGCCTCTGAGCCAATCAGCAGACTGAAATGTGTGGCCAGGTGGCGCCGTAGCAGAGTCTTATTAGGGGGGATGTTCAGCAGCAGAGCCATGGTCTCCACATTGAACCGGGGCTCCAGAACCTGAACAGACGACCACGTGTCGGGAGTGGACAGGTCAGAGGTCATATCCTGCCTCGCACATTGAAGGGAAGTCAGAGTTCCTCACCATCAGGCCTCCGTGAACGCCACTGCCTCTGAGGTTAGGCGCGTACTCGGCGAGGTCGACAGATCGAAGCCACTCCATCACTCTGTGGTTGGTCCACTGGGAAATCTCTGCAGGTGAAATGTTGTTCTACAACCCAAATGCAGAGACAACATAAATAAACTAGAAACTAACATAGATGTTCATTTTCAGATGTGCATTAGAAAAACAAACTCAGAAGAGAGAAGACATGAAAACTGACCCAGACTTTGCACAAAAAGAAATGTTGGTTGCATAAATATTGCTGCTTCAAATGCCCTTGTGCAATGTTGCACAGTTTTGCACCATTTAAATATTTTTATATTGATTTTCATATGTTTTATATCAAATATTCCAAATAAAATTTCAACTTAAATCTCTTGCTTTTAAATAGCAGGCAATCTCACTGCTTCAACTGTGAACACAATCATAACAATATAATACAGTAGTGATAATGTTGCTGTATTTTTCAAATTTCAAGTATCAACAGCATTAATATCAAAATCAGTTTATTCAAAACAAAAAAAGCCTATGGTTGATTAGATGTTTCACTGCATTCTTTTTATGCTCATAAATATTCTTTTCTGACTAGAAGAAGCAAGTTTTTTCAACCCGTCTCCTCAATTATAGGTAATGTTAACCTGCGACATGTACCTCATCTGACGGTCTGCGGCGCAAACAGTTGGGCTCGTAGTTGTTGAGTCGAAGAACCTGAATTGCTCTCTTGATGCTGAGGTGATGCAGGACACTTCCCACCTTAAGGGAGAGCAGGTCGTCCTAAGGGACAAAGAAACCAATGGTACGGTTTATAAACTTAGAAGTTTATAAGTTTTAGCTTTCAGATAAAACAGCATGAAACTTCAACACCAGCTACAGAAGAATTCAAGAGGATACTGCAGCAGCTTCTATAAAATGTCAGGCTCTTGTAGCTGTTGCAAAATCGAATTCAAACACTCTTTACTAAAGTCAAATCTACTCCCTATATAATAAAATCTTTATGTCACTCATGCACTGAGTAGACAAAGCACAGAAACATCAAGGCATACCACTAATACATCAGGAGCGCCATCTGTGGTGCATTCTTTAAATTACAGCTTTGCCTGCTGTAATTTAATCAGGTCGAATAAATTGTTTTGCTACACTTTTGATCCAGTGGAATAAATCCTCAACTGACAGAGTTGGAGTCCTCGAAGTTCCTCATTTCATCAAAGTAAAATCTGTCACATAAACTCACCACTGTCATATAGTGAAGCATTCGCCCATCAACTCTGGCTTCATCAAACTGGGTTTTATACTGAGGAAGACCGATGTCGTCCAACCACCCTGACAGGAAACAGATAACAAATGAATTATTTGTGCAACTGTAGCATACAATAAAGTAAAACTGAATGTAAAGAACAAATTTTTTGAATAAAAATCTACAATAAAAAAACATAACTTGACTTACTAGTCACCCAGTTGTAGTCCAGCTTTCCCTTATTATCCTCCTCCTCTGAGCCGAGGGCCTGCAAAGCGAGCTGCAGCTTCTTCCTGTGCAGCGGCTGCTTGATGCCCAGCTCCTAAACATCCATGGGAACACAAATGAGGAGCTGGAATCCTTGGATACTACAAACCAAGTTCTGTCAGACGATATTTGATCTGACAACTCATTAAACTATTCTGCCACGTCTCACCCTCTCGAGGTCTTGCTGCGACGCCTGCAGCAGAGTCTGTCCCGAGTGGATCCACACACGGGCCATGTTGACGTAAAGGCCCAGGCCCTGCTCCTGCAGCCAGTCACAGACCTGATCCTTTGACCAGCGTGCAAACGGAGCGTCCACTTCACTACGAAGGAGGTACAACAGATCAAACTGTTTGGTCTCTCGGTTCAGCAGCGCTCAGAAGCTACAAGAATTTATTTTAATTTGCATACAAAATGCTTTACTTCTCTATTAAGTCAGTTACTGTACTTAATAGCTAGGTTTTTATATTCTTTTCAAATTACAAATTTTTTTTGTAATAGTCATTTATTACAAAATGGCACCAATAATATTCTGCTCAACCTTTAAGAGAGAGCTTGTGCAAGATATCAACATGAACCTTAGTCACAATAATTATGGTATTCATAGAAGCCGAATAGTAGAACAAGTCAAGGAGAAAAAAAAAAAATCATTATGTGTAGAAACCAGTTTATTATTCTGGGTTCACTTGGATAAAATCCAATGATTCTTCCTGAGTGAACCATAAAACCTAAGGAACATTCGTACACCAGGAAAAGATAATGAATGAGCATCATTTCCACTGTGAAACATTCTGCACTTATTTTCATGTCTTTGTTATTGTTCAATTCATTATGTCTGCAAGTCATCATACAATAGAGTGAAAACAAGGAAACCACAATCTGGCTTTCATTCTTTACGCTGAATGCACTGACTCACTTGCTGACTCGCTGGAAATCACGAGACCAACCCAGTCTGGGTCCCGCTGTGGCTCGAACTCCACCTCGCTTGAACTCTCCCTCTGGGAGGTTGTCATCCAGGTTAAATGTGGTCGACTGACTCCGCTTAAGCCTACAGATTACAAATTTGTGTCTAAATACTGAAACAAAATATAAACAATTCAAGATTTAGCTCTTTTCCACTCACTTCCCAAAGAGTTTTTTTATGCCTTTAGATTTCTTCCTGCTTTCCGGGGTTGTAGGAAGCGTGTGTGTGCTGTCGCTGTTGGATGACCTCTGTGGCACTCCGGCGAGGTCCAGATGGTCAGTGCCCTGTCGCTCTGTTTCAGCTGCACAAACAAATGCCCACACAACACCATCGTAAGCATGTGAGAGGCACACATTGATAAAGGGGGAAATGCAGCTGTTGCACAGAGGCAGAACAGCACCATGGAAACGGCATGATGACTCCAAGACATGGATAAACTGAGGGGCCATGACAGGGGGCATTAAAGATAGAAGCTCTCTAGCAGGCATGCACCAGACATGATGATGTCCGACTGTTACTGGAATAAAAGCTCAAGTCATTAGTTGTTTTAGATTATAAAAGGGAGCACTTTTATCCAAATGAGTGTTTTTCTTTAACAAGTTCCTGGTGTTTTTGATAAAAACGAGCACTCTACTTCATGCAGATACAGAGGAGCTCAACATACACAGAGTGCATGGACTGGATGTTGAGCAGATACTTGTGCAACAAAAGAGAAGGCTTTGGATGTTAAAACGATCAGGTGCTGGAGCATTAAAAGGTGCAAAATGAAGAGAAGCAAGCAAACAAAGAATGAAGGGGATGTTTCGCAGTTTCCTTCGTTTTTCTGCCGGAGAACTACAACCCTACAGGGACATGTAGCCTTTACTGTACCTAGCATAGGCGCACTTGCACTCCTGCTGCGGTCTTCATGTGTTACAAAGAGCACACAACACAGGACAGCGTCCAACAAAAAAACAAGACAAGAGGGCAGAAATTATGATTGGAATAATAACAGGACGGGGAGCTGGGACAAAGACACAAAACAAAAAAGGACACAGACAGGACAAATGACAATTGGTGCCAAGGAAACTGACTTCCTTATTTAAATGAGGACCACAGTTGGTGTAGGCTGAAAATTATGGTCTTGGTTCATGTAATGCACTCCCAGGGTGTGGCTTTGGAAAAAGAAAATCTCACCCTGCAATGAATAGCTTCAGGTCACACATGACAACAGGACTTATATTTAGACAAAGTGGAGATTTCTCCCACCGAGGTTTGGGCTGCTGGATGTTTTCTTCCCTCCGCGGATCTTGAAGAAACCTTTCCCAAATGACGAGCGAGCCTTTCTGGAACCAAAGCTGTCGTCTATGACGGAGGCAGGCAAGGTGGCAGAGGGATTCATAGGAGGCTTTTCACTCATTTTACTATTTTCTTCACTTGTAGACTGGGGAATAATTATATACATAAAGTCAAAATCAGAATTATCCTCCTTTTATAATCCATTAATAATTTCCCTTTCCTTACCATTTCATTGTTGCCGTCTTCTAACTGGACCTGGCCGTCATTTTTGCTCAGTTCGTGATTACTGAAATCATCACAAAAGGGAAAATTTTACTTGTTTTACTGGAAGTTGTTGTTCTATATATTTGTTTTATATATCTAATGACAATTACAAAGAAAAAAGCTGCAATTAGAACTTCATTTTAATATTTCAACTTTATACAAGTAATGAATAGCATTAAGTTTACATATATATTAATCTTAATGCATATTTAATAACATTAGATTATTAAATATGCATTTAGTTGGCTACGATATCAAATTAAGATTTTTGTTTTGTTTTTCCCTTCTTGTAATGAAAAAGTCTCTTCCAAAACCAAAGTGGCTTTTAGTGATGAGACTCTCTGCCAAAAGTACTCAGATTTTCTCTCACTTGAGCAACTAACACAACGCCTTGCACTGATGAAAGCACCATTGTATCCGCAGAGAACTGGAGTATGACAGGAAACATTGTCAGTAGACAATGACTTTCTTAAATCAAACGTGTGATAACGTCACAATTTAGTACACTGAATGTGCCAGCCAGTGTCATCAACAAGACTGTAAACATGTAGAGCTTTCATTGTTGCATTTAGTAGGTAGATGTGTGGCAATTCTACGTAAACTACTAAGTATCGCCACTAAAAGAACAGGACTAACTTGTGGTAGCAACACATATGAGACGCAATCTTTAAATATTTGACCTTTGGCCCTCTGTCTGTGCGTGCTCTGATAGTCGAGCTGGATCAGCGGGGCTGGGAGAGGGCGACGAGTCTTCACTCAGTCCACTGAGTCTTTCCGGCTGATTGTGATTTAAACAGAGAAAAAAAGCAAACGTAAAAGAGATACGAGACATTAGATTATTATGGGTGTGAGAGCTTACTGAGATCGGTTTTGAATTTACTTAAATTCACAGCTGGAAAAATAAAAAGGTGAAAGCAAGCTAAACAATTTGATCTTCCCTACTAATAATACCAAGTTTCTCAAAATACACCTAGTCTTTATTCTAACAAACCAAAACATAAAAGTACATTATATTTTCTTCGACAAACCTCATCTGGATTCTTTGTTTGCAGCTGTTCAACATCTGTAATGTCTTGCTTTTCAGATTCCACAGAGCCAGAGCTGCCAGACAAGAGCAGACTGGATCCATCGCCGGGACTCTCAAGCCGCTCGGCATCTTTTGTTTTCTCTGAAGTGAACAACACATCGCTTTGCTTAGTGCAACATATAACAAGAGAAACGTGATTAATGTTGTCAGTTACCAATCATAACCCTCTGCCAGAACAATCCCATATTAACAATTATTGAATAAATGAAACAAAAATGCTGCATCCGAAAAAATGAATTACATAACCTAAAAAATTCAGGAAAAAAAGAACCTGGCAGCCATCAAAACCGTACAATTTTGGTGAAATGATATTTAATTTACTAAGCGTTTGTCTGTAGAAGCAAAGTCTAACCTTTCTTCCCTTGTACCGACATCACCATGTCTTGAACTTTCTTGTACCGAAAAAGCGACTGTTTGAGCTCCTCTATCTTACGATCCTGCACAGGAAAATACAACGAGAATTAAAAACGGTTCTTTTTTATGTTAAGATTAGAAAATTGTTGCCAAACATACCTTTTCTTCATTTGCTGCCATTAGTGATTCAACCGCCTTTTTCATTCTTTGCACTTCCACATCTGGTGAGGACAAATATGATTTAAAGTTCTGCACAAGAAAGCTCTGTCAAAGACACATTTTTGGGATGCATAAAAAGCCTAAAAGTAGAGAGAAGCTGGGATAAACACAATGAGCCTAGTCAGGCTGCAAAATTATAGTCACTCAAGTGACAAATCATGATTTCAATGATTTAACTTTGTGAGAACATTTCCTTTTATCAGAAAACACACTCCAACACACGGTTCTATAAGATATTTGTGATCAGCATCACCAATAATTACCATTTATCATGTTAGGCTTATTTTCAGTAAATGGGCAAAATAAAAAAAGTTAATTAAAAAAATGTATCTAAAGGCAAGAAAACATCTAAAAACCCTTTTGTAGTTACTACCAAAACTGAAAACCTAGTTTAGGTCTTACAGGATTAAGTGGAAGGTAATATTGGTTGATGATAAAAACATGTTTTAAAAAGCTGATCTGGATCAAAGGCTGGCAAATCTGCACGCCAGGTGACAACAGTAGAGCCAGAGTTGGTCTATACATGCTTTGCTTGTACTTCATCTGATCGTTAAGGATCTATTATTAGATCCACTGTGTTTTCCAAACATAGAACTGCTAAACAAATCTAGAAAAGAAATCCCTGATCTTTTATCAACAAGGCAGATTGTTTAGGGTTTGTGTATTCCTCTTCTGCATGGTATTATTATATAAACTGTAGATGCAGTATGTTTAGTGTCGGGGACTAATATCTCCCAGTTCCAGTAAATTTTACATTGATTTGTAGAGCTTTCCATAGGGAGTGTGTCTGCTGACTAAAATGAAATTGTTCTATGCAATATATCTATTTTTTAAAGTAAATATGACTGAGAGGAACAGGCACAGATGTGACAAAGATACAGGCAGACAACATGAGATATGATATCAGAGGTTAGCAGGAGAAACATCAGCTGCTGGTGTGAGCAAGGAAAGCTTAAGAGGATTTTGAGGAGAGGCATTATGGGTAAATGAGGTGATTTTTGTTGGAGAACATGAGAGGGATGGATGTACAGCTTGAATGGTTATAACAGCACTGAATTCTTCATTCCTGGTGAAAACAAAGAGCCAACCGTTCTTGCTGCTTTTTTTAGGTTGGACATTAAAAACACAGTGAGAGACGATGAAAAGGTCCATACTTCAGTTTATTTAGGACATGGTGCAGGGTGGAGAGCTAATTTGCACTTCAATGAATTATAATGGACAAGCAGAGTTCAGATGGCTCATGCTCGTTCATGCAACAGGTACTGTGGTGGATGCAGTACTGAAGTGTGGCAATAAAAAGGATAAGACCCCCTTACGCTTTTCTTTCAGCCTCTTTCTAAGCGTTTCATCTGGATGAGACACTACACAGAATAAGGAAAAAAATTACAAGAACTGTGTAGAATTTAGCCCTAAATATCACTGATATCGGGTATGAGAGATCTGAACTTAAAGCATTCTCAAATTTCAGCAAGGCTTGTGATTGGTTACATTCCCCACCTCTTTCTAGGCCATCAGGGCTACTTGTGGCAACAGGTTTGAAGGCCGTGTCATCCTGTAGTCTCCTCATTTCACCATCTTTGCCCTCCAGCTGCCTCCTCAAAGACGACAACTCCTCCTGTCCAAAAGAGGACAAGAGTGAGAGTAGGTCCCCTTCCCCAACCCAGCAAGACAAACAAACTACAACACAAAGGTTCACAGATGCCGACGTGGCACAGAGGCACGCAAGCCACACCTGTTCAGAGGGTGATGTGTGTGAGGTGGGCGACATGCACAGATATCTTGAAGAACCAAAACACAAGATAAAACAAAAATAATAATGAAGGAAAATCAAGCACAGAATACATAAGCCTAATTGTAAGTAACAGCTTAGAAGTAAGAGAAACAGACGGACAAGTGTAGAAGGAGAAAAAGAAAAACACTTACAAAAACTTAACATTAAAGCATACCTGTGGTTTGAACAAATGTTTGCTGACACGATTGCTCTGCAGACTAGAGGAAGTTGTATTTATAGATGCACTTAACTTTCTAGGTTATTTTTTATTGCACTATTAAAGAGAATGTGTGGCACAAAAGCTCAACATCATATTACCAAAAAAACAAAAACCTAAAGAACTTAGGATGTTTATTTTTGCTGCTGTAAAAAAAAAAAAAAAAAAAGAGCCAAAGGGAGAGGTCAAAAACCATAATCATACAGCAAGCACCACATTCAGCCTGAGAAAAGCCAACCTTCAGAGATTGGAGTTTGTGCTCCTTCCTCTGTTTCTCATACTGCATCTGGCCCATTTTGATTTTCATGCTAGAAAGCTTAGCCATAATGGACTAGTAGTAGAAAGAGAAGTGAAACAAAGAAAAAAAAAAAGAAAGAAAAGAAGTACAGAAACGATCAAGACAGCAGAGAAGACAAGAAAAAATAAGCACAGATATTCTAAGTGCGACAGTTTCATCATTAGGGTCACAGCTAATGTGGTAAGGCAAGTTAAAGCCCACAAAGTAAATCCATGACAACAGACTGGCACTACCATGTTCTAGCTGAAAGGCTAGAACATGGTTAATATCTTAAGATTTGACTTAAGAGGTTATTTAAATCTGATTGAACAAAGTTGTCTTTTTCAAACCCATCTCAGTTTTATTTCAAAATGATTTTGCTGATTAAAACACCAGAGTCTAACATCAACTCACCTTTGTGGACTTAAGTTTCTTTTCATACTGCAGTTTTTCACTGTCCAGCTCTGTCAGTCTGTACCGAAGTTCATTAATTTCAAGAATTAAATCCTGCAGAGGTCAAACAATATTACACATGAATATCTTGATAGTTTTATACATTTTTTTTTTTACATACATGTTGTGCACTTGTTCAACCACAGCTGAAAATGGAGTATGCTACAAAAGCCCCCACAATCATTAGACTAAAACTTCATTAATACAAAGTGTGGACAATATCTAAAGAGTGAGTTTGGTCTGTTCGCTGGCTGACTTTATTTTTCATAATAAAACAAAACACAGGAGAAAACTTGTGAAATAACAGCCGTAAGCTAGTACAATCTTATTCTTCCTTAAAAAAAACTTTGAGTGAAATGATTAATTTTAAAAAATAGAGCAGTGTGTTTATGAGTTCTCACAAGTACAAAAATCATAGAAAAAGAACCAAATGCAATATTTGTATAATAAAGTCTAAACAAATTCTGTAAACGATTGCAGATGTGTTTGGAAGAAATTCCTCAGATAGTGAAGAGTCCAAAACAGCAGCAGAGATAAACTGGCAGGAAAGCTGTGATTTATGAGCGGTGAGGCGGAAAACTGACAGCAGCTTTTTGTTCCCCAGTGGAGTGGAAGAGACAACCGCGATGAAACGACAACAACATGATGGGTTTGAAAGCTATCCAAACCTTCTGCAAATTTGATCTGTTAGCAGGATCTCCTAATCTCCAATAAACATATTTTAAATGTTTACAGAGCCTTTATGTTTTGTGCAAGACTCAGTGTCACTGTATGTATTTCTAGAATAGAATAGTAATAAAAATGTATAATGACCCAATAAGGGTTATTATACAAAGCAAGGAAAAAAAAAAAAAAAAAAAAGGATTAGATTCAGAGCTAAAATTCATATTTCAACTTTAAACGTAGCTCTAACCTCACTGTCCCTAAATCGGTCAAAGTCCAGTCTCTCCTTGTCCAAAGAGTTGAGCTTCAACTTGAGGTTGGACACTTCAGACATCAGCTCGAGTTTCTGCGTCTCCAGAGCCGTTCTGCACAGAAGCTCCTGCGATGATAAATGAAGGAAAAATTCTGATTCAAATTAACATGCCTGTGCTTCATATATAATTCAGTTGTTTGGTCCATCTGTAGTTAGTTTGAGTCTGGGTTTCATTACATAGTCAAAAAATAAACACAGACACACACCTGCTGCAGCATCTCCTCTGTGGCGTTGAGTTTCTCCCTGTGCTCATCCAAACATATGTCCAGATCGCGAATCTTCTCTCCCTGCGCCTCCACCTGGTCAGTCAGCACACTCACCTGCATGAAGCCAACAGAGGACTGCTTTGATGGAATATTTGATGTTCTATAAAATTTCAAGTGCAACGCAGTCCGACTTTGACCCCTAATAATACATTTACCCAGTTTCAAGGGTTAAAAGAAAGAACCCTTCAGTTAAAGACCAACACTGTGGTTTTAACTTCATGTGAGCTTTTCTATGATCAACATTTAAAAACCAAGTTCGATGTTTTTGTATTACTGGGTAAAAGTTATTGATCCTGCTCAGCACAGCACAAAGCCTGTTTGGAAAAAGACTCATAAACATGATAAACACTCTGACACACTTTGCTATAGCAATTAAACTCAGCTGATGCTTTTGCAAACTATGGTGTTGATTTTAAAGCACAAACTTGCAGCCAGCAATTTAACAGTTTTGATTATTTAGAAATGAATTGATAAATATGACATTAAATGTTTCTGCATCCCCAGAACCAGAGCCAAACATGGAGAAGCAGCATTCAGCTTCCACACAGTACAAATCTGGAACAAACTTCCAGAAAACTGCGAAACGGAGGTCCTTTAAGTCTAGACTAAACCCCCATCTGTTTAGTGTTGCTTTTGAACCACAATAAATGGGACACTGATTAGCATATTTGATGTGTATTGATGATTTTGATGATGGGACTCGACAAACTGTAATGTTTGTTACTGGCTTCTCAATTCTTGACTCTGTTGTTTTTTCTAACTTTTTATGTTTGTGTTTTAAAGATATAGAACACTTTGCACTGCCTTGTTGTTGAAATATGCTATACAGATACATTTGGTTGATTGCAGATATTAGTTAATATCTGCATTTTGCTGATATATGACGTGTTGTTGAATGGGTACCTGAAGCACCAGAGACTCCTTGTCGCCTTCTAATCTTGACAGCCTTTCTTGGTAGTGGTCACCCCCACCCAGAGAGATGTGCCCATTGGACTGGAAGGGATAAGGAAAGACACAGATTACGGTAGACACAAAACTCATAAACATTACCAAACCTATCAAAATAATGATCACCTGTGGTTTAAATTGTCTAAAAATTTCTGCAGACGTTTTCCCCCTAATCAAACCAGGGCTGTCTTCACAGTCTCACCCAGCACAAACAAAACCTTACAAGGCTAAAATAAAGGAACGCACTGAGCTGTATAGTTAGTGTTACAGCATAACAGAAAAACTCCACATGGCATTTAGCCCATCACTCTTACAAACACTGCTCTGATTCCCAAGAAGTCAGCATGTTTCTTCCTGCACTCTGGCTGCGACATTAACACTACCAGCAGTAAACCATTTTTCCCCCAAGGAAGTCAGCAGAGCTAGACAACCATGTTTGCTCTGAGCAAACAAATCACTTGTACGCAAATGAAGGCAGAAGATTTCGCTTACAGATATTGGGCATTCATTGGACTTCTTTAGAGCAGAAAGGCCAACATTTACTTTTGTTTTGTATGAAAAAGAAAAGCAGAAAAGATGAGGCTTTTAAATTATGCTTTAGAAAGATCAATTAAGTGACTGCAGCAAACAAACTTCTGTTGTACCATCTTTAGAAGTTGATCATATGAGTTCAGAGGTCTGAGTCTAATTCAACATATACAGTCTGTCCATGATAAAAAGCTCTCACCAGGTTACCATGAAGCCACTCGACCAGACTGTCAGCGGTGGAGTCGGGGATCTGGCAGCGGAGATTTTCCCTTTCTTCTGTGTCCATTAACTCAATCACACTTCGCAGGTCCTCCAATAGGTGGAGCGCCCGCAGGCTTCCCATGAACGGAGAGGTAGGCGACTGACAGTCAAACAGACCGTTGGAATAGTCCAAGGCCTTCGAGCCTGAGGCAAAGAAGCACAAAAAGCACAAAACCTAATTATGCAGGCAGAGCAGACAACCAAACCTTTCTGTGGCCCATTTTTATGTAAATATTGAACAGTAGTTTACTAGAAAATCTTTTAAATTTGCTTAAAGTTACTCTGTTGTCACAAACTATTGTTTTATTGATATTAATGAGAAAATGCATACACAGTAAAGATAATACTTATAAAGTGTGTGGCTTTATAAGCCACACACTTATAAAGCCACACAGTGGCTTTATCGGTTTTAAAAAAAATCTGATAGTCTTAAAATCATTTTTTATTTTTGCATTTTTACAGCCTTCTTGCATCATTTGCAAGCAGAGTGTAACAGCTTAAAACCACCTCACAAACAAGGAGCTTCAGACACCATATGATATCTGTGTAAAGGTCAGCTGTGCAAAAACCATGAAAACACAGCAGAAAGTCTTTTGAAGTTGGAACAGACAATTTACTGCTGTTTTGCTCAAAAACTGCTGAAACAGGCGCTGCTCATTTTTACCTGCTATTATCCCATCCATCTGCTCTAAGGCAGCCGCCAACATGTCGCTGGCGTCAGACATCATCTTCAGTCACTGGTGAACCTTAAAAGTACAATGATAACCATAAGGGCGGAAAAAAATTAAACATCACAATTTTTTAAAAACGACAGACAACATTTATAATGTTTTGGAAGAACATTTCTACACATCATGGTACACAATAATCTTAAGACTGTGGAAAAAGAGACAAGCATTCACATTTTTGCAAAAATGCTGCTAGATCATATCCAGAACAAGGAGTAAGAGAAGGGCTGCTGTCAGCATCAGGAATGGCTTTAATCTCCCTGTGACTTTATAGATCACCGGATCCTCTGGTTCAGCAGAGATAAAAACTAAATTCTGCTCTACTTTTTAATCCCAAACTCTTTAAGATCTTTTAGGTGATGTGCCTTACTGCATCCATCGCTGGTATTGAAGGCACCCTAAGCAGCCTTGTTTGTGCATCCAAGTAATACTGTCCCATTCAGAGAAACTGTTGGGAGTGCAATAATCATTGGCTAATATATTATGCATTTTACAGACTGATGTAATATTTATCCAGTAAAACAATCTCACGGCAGCCAATGCTCATACTAGAAACAAACATTATGCAAATTGCTGAAAATCCATGAGAGGTGAAAATAGATAAGAGGAAATAAGGAAACAGGTACATACCATTATATTTAGCTATATTATTATCACTGGGAGATTTTCTGATATTGTAAAGCGATATCCATCAGGAGAATAATCTCTAACTTACAGCCAGGACCACAATTTAAGGTTTTAGAATAAAAGAACCTTCATGTGTAGGAATGGCCCAGTCAAAGTTCAGACTTAATCCTAATGATACTGTGTGGAACAACTCTCCATCCAATTTGACTAAGCTCCAGCCATTTTTTGCAAAATAAAAATGTAGTCTCTAAATTTACAAAGCAGATAGAAATGGATAAAAAGATGACAGCTGTTATTTCAGAAAAATGTGATTTGAAATTGGCTTTTGAAGACGATGCACCCTTTTACTATTACACATTACGTGTTAGTCTATTGCTTACAATCACAATAGAAAAAGCACTAACATTTACGTTTGTAATGTAAGGAAAACATCACAACAGTGGAGGAGTATAAATACCACTGGGTTTATAAAACTCAATAATATTCTCCAAATTCTCTGATGATTGAAGGTAAGTCTAGCAAAAAGTTCCAGCAAGTTCCACACAGAATGTGTGCTTCAGGTTTAAGTATTTAAAGCTCAAAAGAGGAACAAATTCACCAAAGCAATTTCATATTACCTGGTCAAATCGCTAGACAAAAAAAGGTATAGAAACCATGCAATCAAGAATAAGTTTAGTTATTTAGCATCCCACCCTGAAATTAGGCAGGCTACATCCACTCAAATCTAAAAAAAGCATTCTGGCAGGTAAATTATTATGTACGGAGCCCCCTAGGGGACATGGGGAAATTTTTTTCTTTAGAGTGCCCTCGCAATACTTTTGCGTTACCTCGCAATACTGTACTGATCAGTTATTATTAAGTCTTTGGTGCAAAAAACTGATTGAAAATCGATGTATTTACTGCATGTTTATGTCTGTTAAGGCTGAGACGGAACGGCACTGAAAGCCCTTTAAACCATTCAGACTACGAACACAACAGAGACAATTAAAACTGTCAGGTGATTTATTACCCCGCGATAATAACTCAGAAATAGTCCAAATAGTTTGGATGTATTTTTATTTCTTTCCTACTTACAGAACGTTTCTGTTTATATCATAGGTTTGTGGTGCCTTTCTATCCTAAAGAAAAAGATGTAAAACTTCAGCTATTCCA
>CAEFZY010026521.1:0-22548 GCA_903066815.1 Brachyrhaphis roseni
TCATCTCTGTACTCCAGCTCCCCCTTCCCGCCTGAGATGAGACCAACAACAGTCGTGTCATCTGCAAACTTTATGATCTTGTTGCTAGGGTGATTGGAGACACGGTCATGAGTGTAGAGGGTGTAGAGAAGTGGGCTGAGCACGCAACCCTGTGGCTATCCGGTGTTCAGGCTCTACTATTTAATGTATTGGCTTATTTCATGTTGCATATTTCTATTAGTTCTTTTTTTTGTAAAAATCTGTTTTATTTAATGGTGTTTTATTTTAATTGTTCTTGGTCAGAAAAGCCAAATTTTGTTGATCATAATTGTTTTGTAAAAGCAATAAAATGATATAAAGATCCATTCAGGTGAATGCTTTTTATACCCAGATCTGAAAACCATAAATTTCCTGACATCCACCGCCCTGCAGCTCCATGCTGCAGAGTTCACTAGCTGCATTCGCTACCTGAGAGCTGGGCCGCGATCCCGGGAGAACCCACTGCATTGTTCCTGACTCTTACAGTCTCAGACCCCACCTCTGTGACTCAGCCGCAGCCTCACTTCCCCTCTTGCTGTGGAGAGGAAGGATCTGCCAGATAGTGGGTGTGTTTGCGTGCATGAGTGTGGCTGTGACAGTGTGTAATGTCACCCATGTCTAGGGTGGAGTCCTGCTTCGACAGACCAAAGTTCAGCTCTTTTTATTTGGAACTCGCAGTTTGCCCGGCCAGTTCACACACAGGCATGTTGAATAAAAAGTAAACATGCTTTCAGAGCGGCAACCACCTTTATTTTTAATGATGTGGATTAGTATTCTTTGAATATGACTTTACTACTGTTGACTTTCTTTAAAATCTTAAAATAATCTAACAGTAAATTGCATTAATCTACCAGAACCGTGTGTATTTTTTACTGTTAGAAAAAGAATCGTACAAAATGCAATTTACTAATAATTGTATTTATCTTTTTATCAGTTAATTAAGTTGCTGCTCTTTGGTTGTAGTTGCTAACACTTTAGCTTCATAGCCAGAAGGGCAGCACTACAGTAGTTCAAATCTTGGCTTTTAGCCATTCTGTGTAGAGTTTGCATGTTCTCTCTGGTTTCTTCCCACCATCCGGAAACATGCATGTTTGGTTAACTGGAACATTTATATCACCCTTCGGTGTGTATGTGGGAAAGGCTGTGGGTACCGTGATGGACTGGCTGTCCTTGGTTTACCCTTTTGCTCTCAGTCCTCTTTACAGCATGAATAGGCTCAAGCTCCCAGTGACTCTGGATTACTATTTAGCAAATGCAAAAAATGGATGAATGATTAGTTAAACAATTTCTTGTTAGTTGTGTTTTCCTGAAGCAATTTAGCTGCTTTGAACACAAGCACACACTTATGTTCTTTGTCATATCTGATAAAATATTACAATTCATCCTGTTTGCAGATGATACAAATTTATTTTGTTCTGAGAATGATGATTTCTCACATGACTTGTGAGCTGTCTAAACTTAATCAGTGGTTTAAATACAACAAATTTTTGATGAACTGGAATAAAACACAAGTTGTGATTCCATCAGAATGTCAATAGATGAAAATTTAATGGGAGGAGTAATTTTTAGGGATTGTTTTGGATTAAACTTAACTGGAAATCTCATATAAAATACAAAATATTGAATTTTTAAGTAAAATAAAGAATATTTAAGAACTACCAATAGTCCAGATATTATATTACATGTTGATTCATATCTGATTGTATAGAGGTATGGGGCAATGCACGTAAAGCCAAAACTAAACATTTGTGACACAAAACCTGTTGAGTTACTTGCTAAGCAGGAGTTTAAGGTTTTGCCACTGTGCCTCACAACTGCTTAAAAATAAAAAAACAATTGCGTTCTCTGTTTGTTAACAAGCATCCATCAGGTGGCATCTACTTTAATCGAGGTAGACAGCCTTTCTTGCTGTTGTCATCCAGAGAATAATACAGTTCAAAAATAGTAAAAAATTTTCCTATGTAAATTAATATGGCTTGAAACATTGACCAGCACATTGCTTTCTGTTTCTGTTTTCTAATAACCTTAGTTAACAGTTACCTCATCAACTTCCCTTTTGTTTCCCCAGCTGGTGAAGTTGTGTATTGGGATGATAGATGCTGGAAAAGTCTACAACGCAGCCAACAAGCAATTTGTCAACGGGATCCGGGAGCTTGCCCAGCAGTCTACCAAAGATGAAATCATTGAGGTAAACAATTAAATAATCCAACCCGGACGAGATCAAGGAGAGTTCCCAGCTTCAAGGGTGTTTTTGTTTGAGTTTTTTTCCCTCATCCTGGTTACTCTTTTCGTTTTTATTTAACAAATTTTTTACCTCCATTAAATGTTTTGGGTGAGATAAACTATGCTATAACATGACTCATAAAAGCCTGTGTCCACTTCTTGTTGTGGAGACCAGATGTTTTGTTTTCTCTTGTGAATTTCAATGTGAATATCACAACTTCACTCTGAAATGTGAAATTCAAACTCGGCATACAACCATATATCATAGACCTTAACTTGAATAAAAAATTCGTTTTAAGACTGTTTCTTTTTCATCTAAAGATTACTGATTTCCTTTAGCTCATATATATGATAAATTGTGTTTGTCCAACTTTTCCTGATTTGCTTTGTCTTCTGTTTTTGCCTGTTTTCATTTTCCTTTTTTTCTTTCTTTCTTTCACAGTCCAGTCTCACAAAGTTTGCCGAGAGTCTGCAGGAGATGATCAACTATCACACGGTACGCTGTTCTGTGAAAACCGGATGATTTCCCAATAGTTGTTCTTTTTCTTTCAGCTGTTGGCTGATGACAAACCCAGATGGGCAGATAGTTCACCACAGCTGTTTAACTCTCAGTTTCTATTCACTGCTGGGGAAACCCGGCAGCAAACCACTGGACAGAAAATTTCTCCAATGTCTTTAAAAAAAATGCTTTGTCTTAGGATCAGTTTTTAGTAAACCTGATACTAAGATTTAATGTCTGAGTTAACAACCCCAAAGCTTAGCGCTGCTGAGAACATGTCTAAGTAGCTAACACTATCCGCCATAAAAAAGTGGTTAGCTGAAAGCTATTTGGGTAGAGTGGATGTTGTGGAGCACAGGAATTTAACTGTTAGAATAAATTATGCATCAGTGGAGTCAGCATGGTCATGGTCAATTTTTTATGATGCAGTTATCATCCTTCAGGACAATTCAACACTTTAGAAGAAGTATTTAAGATTTTAGATGTGAGTTTCTGTTTCTCTTACAGATTTAGTGTCATATTGCTGCCGTACGTCTCACTTTCAAATGTGGGATATTTGCTAATACGTAGCAGCCGTTCCCAGGTTCTTGAACTTTTTAGGCACCTGCCTTGACAGATTTCATTATGTGACGACTTTGATTTAGTCACATCCTGACTTGTTAGTGTCTGACTGGGATTGTAGTTGCATTTAAAGACGAAGGCACAGCGTTCCACTTTATTAATGCTAATTTTACCACAGAGAAGAGGCACAAGATGAGCTAGAGGCTCTTCTTATGCAGTGACTGTTCCAATGTTGGTCCTCCTTCTCCAGTCTTTTCTCTGTAACCAGCTTTACGATGTCAATCTCACTGCTTAAATCAAACTATGAATTATTCTACTTAGAAACAAAATTTTGTTTCTTTAGGTCCATAGCTATTTTTCTATTAATTTGAAGATAAGTTATGTGGCCAGTTTTTAATTTTCTGTTTTTTTATTGGTTTTTTAAATGCAAATATTTTACAAATTACAATTTCTGTATAACAATTTAATTAAGATTTTCTCCCTTACGTTTTTATATTTGCATAGCTGTCATGATGTGTAACTGTGGCAACAAAGAATTGTCTTTACAACTCAGAGCAGCTAAATAGCATCCTAAAAGCTTAAATACCAGAACTACAAACTTAAATCTTCTCTGTCCACAGCATCACTATCCACAACAACCTTTAGAAGGTATTTGGATGGTATCAGTTACAAACGCAATTAATTTACCACTCAGATAAATAAAGTATTTTTGAATTCAATTGAATAATAAAGATTTCAAAATATTTTTTTGTCATGCCTTCCTGCTCTTATTGGTCATTATTTACTTATATTAGGACCAGAAGCTGCACTGTGCAAGTGTGTGGGAGAATAGCTGCTGTAACACAGGTTTTCAATAATATTTTAGAACAATAATAAAGCAAATAAGGAGAAACATTTCCAAACCTAGTTTTTTTCCATGGCAGACATTCTGCTTTGCTTATTGTGTTCAACCTTCTTGTTATCTGCTAATAGTTTCACTCTCTCACAGTTTGTCACAGCCTGAATGAAACACAAAATATGTTGGATAGCTTCTTAAATAAGCTAAAAATAGCTAACTTTGGGGTTTCACTCAGTAACAACTGCACCGAAGACAGTTGTTGCCAATTTGACTTGGTGGAGCTTATGTATGGTGCGGTCACCATACATAAGCTCAGAAATCAGAAAGTTTAAAACTTTCTGATTTCAGTCACCAACCAATTTCTCAAAGTATCTCCCAGCTAATATTGATGGATAAATGATAAAACCTTGTACCTACTGAAAGTACAGACCATTTTCCTAATTTAACCAAACTAATTTATTGGTGGCAACTAGATTTTCCCAGCTGTGGTTCTTGTTGTTAAGTTTACCACTTTTCTTTGACGATTTAGATTGAGAATGTACTTGAATTCAAGGATGATTTATCTGTATTGCAAAGGAAGAAAACTATGATGAGCAAACTTCTCTGTTACAGCTGCTAAGAACAGATTGATTCTATATTGGATATAGGTGCTTGCTGCCACTAATCCAGTTGTAAGCGATAAATAGTAGCAAACCTGCTGAGACTTGGATTTTAAATAATGAAATGCAGAACTTGAAGTCCATAGTGACTCCAGTCTGGTCCCCTAAAAGCCTCCAGGAGTCGTACTGCGAGCCTGCGACTGTTACTCAGCTGAGGCGACAGTGACCATATCAGCTGACTGCCTGATTGGTTTTTGCCACTCAGCGACCTTTCAGCACATGATCTGCTCAAACACAGAGCTCAATCTGTTAGTCAGTGATTGCCTCTCCCAGGCACACTGCTCATATTGTCTTCAGGCTCTACTTAAAGTGCTTGCAAGGTCTATTTTGTGCTGGGGATCTCATTTTTTAAGGAAGCATGCAGGTTAATGAGAGTATGACTCACCAACAAGAATAAACAGATTACGTCATTCCTTGTGTTTATCTCTTTATGAGGGGAGTTTACCGAGTCGCTGTGTTTGTGTAAATTTAGTTTCCTAATTACAGCCTGTGATGTTAACAAAATCCCTCCATAACTGAGATGGTGAATGCTGACTGGTTTGAAAAAGGAAACCTATTGCTGTTTCTGTGATTGTTCTGGATAAATACACGCCAGGTTAAGTGTTTAAAATGTTTATAGTTTGTCAACAAATGTGGATAAATGAGCAAAACTCACTTTTTTTCTTTCTTCACAGATATTGTTCGATCAGGCGCAGAGATCAATCAAGACTCAGCTGCAAACATTTGTGAAAGAGTGAGTGTCAATGAAAGAAAAGAGCAAAAGTAATACTCTAGATATTTGATTTGAACATAAGTAGCCAACATTTAGGAAATTTAATGTTGTGAAGAATAAACAGAAAGAAGAACAGAAATGTTTTTTCACAGTTTCGATTTACAGTTAAATGTTTTTTTAATGGTGCCTTACAGAAGTATTAATTCCTCCTTGCAGTTTCTTCCATTTTTTTCGTGGGGAAGCCACATTAGGATTTTATGAAAACCAAGACAAAGTAGTGTTTAATTTCAAAATATAGGTAACTGTCAAAACTTTTTTTTATGAGGAAAAATCTGAAACTGTGATTCATTTTTATTCATCTCTCTTGAGCTAAAACATTTTCTGCAGACAGAGATTTCTGGCCAGTCTGGTTTGCAAACTGTCTGAAGCTGAGATGGGATTGAATCTTTAGGTCTTCTTCATCATCCTAGTTGATTACACCATCAGCTTCTGAATAATGGGGACTGAATACAAATGCTTGAGATACTTTTCAGATTTTTTTTGTAAAATATCAGAATACCAAATAAAACCCCTGTTATAATATATGTTTGGTTGCTGCTTGAATACTAAATGTGGAAAGGGTCAAGGTGTGTGACTACTTCTTCCAACTTGCATTATCATATCTGAGTGTTTTAAACCTCAGCTTGAAAATTCAGGTATAATTACAGGAAGCAGTCACAGCTCGGGATTAATTCATTAGCAGGATTAACAGTTTTAGCTTCAGGCAAGCCAAGACTGAACTCCCACGTTATCAGCTCCAATATTTCTAAAGGGAAGCTAGAAGTTGTTCTTATTTATTTTTACTCCCAAAAACCTCAAAGTGAAAAGGCTGAGTACCTTTTCTGAGAGCTTTGATAATAGCAATGGAAAATATGTAAAGCAAGAGTTGACCTCCAGAGATTTCCAGAATTACCTTGGACCTTAATGAGTTTGTTTTTCATGACCTTGCTGAAAGACGAGCATTTCTTACTTCATCAAGTCACCTTACCCATAAAAGACCACTGAAGATAATAAAAAGCGCCATAAATTACTGCTTTATGAGGCATTATCCACATATTCTCTAAACATATAATTATTTCATTATTTCTTGATTTAATAGTCTACAGAGGCATAAATTAGCAACCTGAAATTCACAGTCTAAGTATGAGTTTTAAGCTTTTATTGCAGCTAAACTCTTATAAAAAAATTTTTGTGAATGTTCTTGCTTATATTAGGCTAGAAGTAATAGTTTTAAAAGCCTAATGTGTTTCAAAGATACATCAGGATAACAAAATATGTTGCTTAATTGACACTAATAGGAGATAAAGAGTTTTATTGAGATTACTTTTAGAATTAAATATTAATTTTAGCAACTGTCTGCACAGGCTGAATTATAACAGCACAGTGACTATTGTAAGAATTAAAGCTAAATTACCATCTAATTGTGTCATTACCATCATTTCCTCTTTCTATGTGACTTTAAGAGTGTCTTTGTTTTATGTGTAAATGTATCTGCTTGGATTCTTGGTTTTGCTTCCTAAATCTGCATAAGCATCTGCCACAAAAGTCATTTTTGGCAGCTTTGTTTTAAGACTTTTGCTTTCAGCATCCCATACTTTGATTTTCTTTTCAGTTTTAAAATAAACTTGTTTGAAAAGCTTCAATTCAATTCAATTCATTGTTCTTCCTTGCAGTGACCTGCGAAAGTTTAAAGAAGCCAAGAAACAGTTTGACAAAGTTAGTGAGGAAAAGGAGAATGCGCTTATCAAGAACGCTCAGGCTCCTCGCAACAAGCAGCATGAAGTAGAGGAGGCCACCAACATCCTGACCGCCACACGCAAATGCTTCCGACACATTGTCCTCGACTACGTCTTACAGGTATGCTGACTCTGTGGGATTTAAACACAGAATAACGGCAGTGAATTAGGGATCAGTTTGATACTTCTACATCATGTTGCAACAGAAATTTGAGTTCAAATCTTGTAGCACTATTCAGCAGAACATTGTGCTTTGCCAAATGGTGCACAAGCATTTTTTAACAGGGCTTTAAATAGAGTAACATTTTGCTGATGTGCAGCTTAAAAAATGAGCTTTGCTGTCATTGTACCGTTTTTATCCTAACTTACAGATGTGTGATGCTTCAGGGATGTCAGCCTACAGTGCCTTGCAAAAATCAGCATATTATTAAATAAATGTATTTATAGATTCAAGGGATTTAATGTGCTAGAAGGCCTACTTGTGAAGTGGAAGAATGGTTTTTTTATGTTTACTTTCACAAGTAGAAATGTGAAACATCTGGTATGCATTTGTGCTCAGGTCCTTTTCTCTGATTCCCCTGAATAAAATCTGGTGCAGCCAGTTGCCATCACAAGTTGAATTATTAGTAAATGGAGTGCAGCTTTGTGTGATTTAATCTGTTTAGATCCAGATGTTCTGTGAAGGCTTGCTTTTAAGGGAAACTGCCAAGAAGACAACAACTGTTAGCAGAAAACTGAAGGTGCTCTGGTTGATCGCTTGTTGTGGTGGAAAACTAACAATGCATATCAATCAACCAAACTTTATTTATAGAAGATCTTTCATGTTTAAAAGTTTAAAACAGACAAACAAACATTCAACTTTTAGAAACACACAATGAAATGATCAGAATGGTCAAACAGAGTAAACAATAAGGAATTAGCATTGCTACCCTATTTTAAAACCGGTTGGTGGCAGCATAATTCTGTGTGGATTTGTGTTACACAGGGTAAGAAAGTCTGGTCAGTGTTGACTGGATGGAGCTAAATTCAGGGCAAAACAGGCAACGACCTCTTTACATTGATACCTCGTTTACCTAGAAACACAGAGCCCAACAAGACTGAATTGTTCTCAACCAAAGCATATCCATGTGTTAAAATGGCCCAGTCAAAGTCCAAAAATAAATATTTTTTGTAATCTGTGGTAAGACTTGGACATTGATATTTATAGATGATCTGACTCATTTCACATAACAACGTGCAGATGTTTTTTGTAAAGGTAATTTTATTTATATAGCACATTTTCAGCAACAAGGCAATACAAAGTGCCTTGTCTCTAATGTGTCTCCAGATGTGCAACGCTGATGGTACTTGGAGCTATAATTACAGCTAAAGATATTTCTACAAAGTAATTACTCAAGGAGGCTGAATACAAATAGATGCCGCACTTTCCAGATTTACAAATACAATTTATTGAAAACAATGTATCATTTATCAAAATTATTAACTTTGTTTTGTTGTCACACAGATCTCAAAATGTGACAAAGTATGAATACTTTTGCAAGTCTATGTACAGTAGTAGTAAAATAAGCAATTATATCTCGTGAAACAACTAAAAAAATCAATTGTGAACTACATCTATATACTTCCTCTCAGGTAGATGGGTAATTAAACCAGTACCAGCTGCTGCTATCTTGTCAAATACTCCCATCTGAATGGAGGATGTCTCTCTGCTCAATTATGTTGATGTGATTTAATTTTCATTAAACTCTGCGCTTGGAGTGATGGCTATAAAAAGATCCACTGGCTGTCATATTATCTCCCATTTCTCCCAGCATCGTGTTCGGTAACTGTAAGGAAAAGACAAATGACTAATTTCTTCATCAACCCGTTCATCAAAAATAAGCTGAAAAGGAAATGAAAAAGGGGAAGCTCACAAGAAAACAACTGAAGTGTTTATGTTAAATAAAAATGTCTGTTAGGTTTCACAAGAAATACATTCTCATACATCAAGATTTAACACTTCATTTCCAAGACACATCACAAGCAGGTGTGAGAAGTGTTGCATTTTTGCAAGTTTTTCTTGCTGAAAAGTACTTGCATATAGTCCATCGCATCAGCTGTGTCTGTGAGTCTCAGCAGCTCTAATTACTTTGTGATTTCTGATAAAGCAGCTGCCAGTACTTTCCATTCAATCTCCCTACAAAGGAACATGCACTGCTACATTTGTACCCTTTTTCCCCCAAAAGCAGACTTCAACGTTCTGCTTCAGCTCTGCATAATCGCTGCCTTATAAAATAAAGCCTGACAGTGTGGAATTAGTTTAGTTTTTATCAGGCTCTTTAGTTTGCTTTCAGGAAATCTTTAAATGAGCTGCTAGCTCAGCTGATTTAAATGGGCCTTTTTAATGCGTTATATTTGGTTAGGGTTGTCAGCATTTTAAAACAGCACCCTCAAGCAGTGCTTACTGGAATATTTAAGAGATTTCAGCTTTATTTTTTCATTTCTTCTAGATTGTCTTTGCGCGATTATGTGTTTATGTAGTTTAAATTGACATTCTGGTTGGTGGAGGAAGGAGAAAATATAGATGGGACATTGTGCTTTAGTTACATTAACAGACTGTGAGGAGCAAAGCTACGTGATGAATAAAACAATAATTAAGTGTTCACGCCTTTTCAAACAGAATAAGTAGTGTTAAGCTACTTATTTTGTTCTTGGTTATGTATATACATGTTCTTTTTCTGTCCTACTGATTTCTTGTTTTGAAAAAACCTGTTTGAAATGAATAAATCAAATAAAATGCTAAACATTCGGGCTCTGGATTCAACTACAGATTCATGAAAAATTTGCTGACTAGTTTCATCTTTTCATCCCTGAAATGAACACCAATTCTTAACATTTAAATAAAAATCAAAACCCCAGGAAACAAAAAGCTGTCAACTCTAACAGACAAGAACCTGAAACATTAACTTTTTTTTGTCTGTAAATTAGACTAAGCTTTTCTTGTTTAATTTTAACTTTTTTCAAAGTCTAAAGCTTACATAAATTATTTGGTAAGAACATGTATTTTGGTAATCACAAATGGAATCATGAAAAGTTTTAATTTGATTTAATGTTAGAAGAGAAAAAGCAAACTGTATATGTGTATATGTTAATAATGGTTCCCAATATATATATATATATATATATATATATATATATATATTGTGTTCAGCTGTATCTGGGCTTCTTTTTTATTTATAAATGCATAAGTAAACAGTTTTTTCAGAATTTGCATTTGGTGACAGTAACTTACTGAAACTGACAGACCTTAAAAACAGAGACAAAATCCCCCCAAAAATGATATAGAAAACTCTTAAGTAGACATGTTGTTTTTTTCTTTTGAGAACATTTTTACATATTAATGTTTTTTTTTTTAGCCTTCTCCGAGCTGATATGGGCCTAATTGTTCTAAAATTCTGTTTCCCTTCCACACGGCAACATGCGACTTACCACAACTGAGCAACCAGTTGTAATTGCCTGTAACTTTTGCCGATGGCTGTTGTCTCAGCCCAGTGTTGCACCAGTCTAACTAAATCACCGTCGTTTTGACATGCTACTTTAGGCAACATTACAAACTGCCTGCCATCAAAAGAGAACGGGAGGGTGAGGCTCATAAAAGCTGTGATGCTTCAGCTACTGTGGCAAAATAATGACTCTTTCCAGGATGGAAGTTAAGATCTTTGTAGAAATACAACTGTGGTCAGTGTTGCCTTACAACCATGAAATTATCGCCGGCTACAAAAACGAATCCAAGCTTTTGTTCTCTGAGGTACCGATGATTTGGGAGCATGCTTTCCTGACCACAAACAGTTCCCTCTGTGCAAACAAGCTAACCTGAGATTTTAGAGCGTCTCTCGTCTTTTCTAGCAGCTAAAAGCACCATTTCACCCTGGAGTGACCTTTCTGTCTCAATAAAATGCATCTGGATAAATTAAAGTACGACTCTGTTTTAATACAAAAGTGAAGCACCAATATATAAATTCATTGCACCCTGTGTTTTATTTATGATAAAAGCTTACACTTAATTGGAATACGAAATTCAGTTTCTCAGAAAATTTGAATGCTGCTTAAATGAAAAAAAAAAAAATAAAAATAATAATATTAATAATAATAAAGAACAGTGAGCCTGATGGAAATTATTGCAATGTAGTAGACATCATATTTTCTTAATACGTGGCTGTGCCCTTTTTTATTAAGAATTACTGCATCAGTTTGGCATGACATGAAGTGCGATGTTTCCCTGATTTGCGTCAATAAACTCCTGCAGGGATTTGCTTCATAATTATCAAAATATTTGTAGTTTCTTGTTTTTCTGTTTCTCATCTGAGCCTCCAACACTTTGTGACTTTTAGCATCGTGGACAAAGTTGCGTGTATCCGATGTGATTATCTGCTGGGCTGAGACTTTCTCTAGCTGACTAATTACTACATTAGGTCATAACACTTGGAATGCACTACACAACAATTATTCTACTCAGTTATGCTTAATATTGCACAGGCTGATATTACAATGACAATATGTTTGCAATGTATTGTGCAGCCCTAACTGCAGTTGTTTTTGTTGCTGGTTCACCATTTTCCTTCCACTTAACTTTCCGTTAGTGTGATTTGATACAGCACTGTGTGAACTACTACGTTTTTTGGCAATGACTGTTTTTTGGTTCATCTTCCAAGTGAAGTGTTGTAATGTGCATAGGGAAGACATGCAAAGTCCACCCTAAAAGCCCCAGCTTGGATTTCAACTCACGACCTTTTTGCTGCATCTAAGCCATCAATAGTGCAGCCCCAGTTATTGGTTCCTGCCTATTAATATAGGCTGGCAAATATTTAAGACTTTATGTATTTTTGTCAATTTTGTACACCTAACCTGAGATAAACTCCCCCTGAGAAGTTTACTATCGTTTGAGACAGTAAACTGCTTCACACAGAGTCATGCATAAGCAGGAACACATGAGGCTGAAGTTCAGCTGGGTTAGGAGAAAGAACTTCAACTCCATGTTTGTGTGAAATGTGTAACTTTGGGCGCCCCCTGCTGCTGAGAAAATGAAGCACTGACTGGAAATGCTTGAAGCAAAATGGTGTAATAAATTTTATTTACCGTACTTATTTATTTATTGGCAGGTCTTTGTTTAGTTTGATCTCTATTAAGTTTGTTTTTGGTTGTTTTTCGTTTCTCTATTTGTAGCCTTAACATCAACTTTACTTTCTCTTTCAGTTTGGGTCAGTGGATTTTACTAGATAAATAAAAACAAATTAAAAATCTTTTCTTCCATTTATTTAATTCTTTAATATCTTGCTGTACTTTTAAATACGTTTTATGGATTTTTGTGTCATATTATGTTGTTGACTCTCACTGTTTTGCTTTTATTATTTGCAGATAAATGTTCTACAGTCTAAGAGAAGATCAGAAATCCTGAAATCGGTAAATCTACCTCCTAATCACAATAAAGCCAATTGAACATTATCTGGGTTTTTTACATCTGTTTGAACAATCGCTGATTTTTGTTTGTTTTTAATATGTAGATGCTGTCCTTCATGTACGCCCATCTGACTTTCTTCCATCAAGGTTATGACCTCTTTAGTGAACTGCAACCTCTTATGAAGCAGCTGGGTGGGCAGGTACGAGCAGCTTTCTGCAAACATCCAGATTACGCTGTTACTTACTCAATTATTGTGATGTCATGTTTTGGTGCAAATCCTGCTGTTTTTATGCATGGTGACCTATTAGGTTTTGTACTTAATGCCCTACAAAAAATCATCCATGATACTTGCTGAATGTTTTTTTTAGATTTGTTAGGATCTTTTTTCAGTTTGGACACATTTATTAGCTCCCATGATGGAAGTATGAAATAAAAACTTAACGTTGAGCACAATCTCACTGAACAATTGTAAAAAGACTTTAATTTGAATTTTTTAAGTTAAAAAATTATTGTTGTTTTAGTCTTAGTGACTGAATTATTGAAATTGTCTAGCAAACACTTTAAGATAAATGTAATTGACAGATATTTTAAATGTGTATTTTTAATTTTTAAAATTGCCAGTCTGCAGAGAAAGCAGGATGTTAACGAAAACCCACTATCAGATAACTGTAGCATCTTAGAGTCGGCAAATCTCCATTTCAGCCTCAGTTTGGTCATTATTGAACTCTGCAGGTGTAGATGTGATCTTCTAACAAATCCATTTGGACTCAAAAGAACTCAGCGAAAAAATAAATGAATTGACATATTCACCTTGAGTTAAACATAAAATCCTTTCTTCAGTCACACCCTCCATGCAGGTAAAAATCATGTTAATCCTGTGTTAATTAAGTGGTACCACAAACTGCATTCTGCAATCTGACATTAAGTTAAAATTGACTCCAAGACAATCACCTAGATACCATTTTTATATCACCTGGTGGTTCATTAAATAAAAAATACCTTCTTGAATCCTACCATTGCAAGTTTGCTTCTCTGTCCTGGGACTTTACCTCAACATGTCTTAAGATTGACATGTTAGTAACAAATATTCTTGAGGGTATGCCATGAAACAGGATAAATAATCGTAAAGGCACATCAGTAATACTGTTGGGTACTGTAGGAGTCATTTCTTTGTATCCAGATTATTTTTTTATGGTTTTTATTTCACTCATGGTGATTCCCAGGAAGCAAACAGGTGATAGTGTGTATCTAATTATACTTGAGTGATGGGGTAAACCCACATTTTTACACTTGCCACACCATGACTGAAAGGTTTTACCTTTGATTCCCTTTTGAATATTTACCAGCACAGCAAAAGCAGTCAGTTTAACTTGCATTAGATGGGTAAAATAAATTAGATTTTTTAAATTCAATCAATCAATCGATCAAGTTTATTTGTACAGCATATTTCAGCAACAAGGCAGTTTGAATTCCTTTGCATCATAAACGCAGGCAACACTTGTAAAACCAGTAACAGACATTGCATTTTGTCATGTGCAATCGTTATATGTCGGGCAATGTTGGATTTTTTTATAGGTCAAAAGCAACTCTGAACAGGTGGGATTTTAAGTCTTGATTTAAAGGATGTCAGTGTTTCAGCTGTTTTGCAGTTTTACATCTGTGAGTTGAGCTGAAGAAAAGAGGAGCCAGGACTCTGGACAATCTAGAGAGATTTCTCGTTAACTAGAGTTCACTGACCAGCTTCAAATTCTGTCAAAGCATATCGCCTAGTACACACCTTTTGCAATTTGATTAGTGATTGGTTAATTGAAAGAAAAAAGCAGAGTCATTAGATCAGCTCTACTCAATATTAATGTGAAGTCAAGCAGGAAGAGCTGATAAAAGGGTCTTTAATTATTCACTTTTCTCTTGTGATTTTGTTAAAATCATCATTATTCTTATTAGGATTACAATTTATGTGATGATGTCACACAAGTCTATTAACCAAACCAGATACAAGGTACTTTTAAATTGTGAGATTTCAGCCCAAAAGAATCCACCCTTACACACTGTTTCTGTTTCTATCTCATCAGTGTTTGTGTGAATCTGAGTGTGTGTGTGGTGTGTTTCCTCCTTGTGTGTATGCATGCATCCCCCAGCAAATAGGGCCAGCCCTCTAGGGCAGAACTCAGCCCAAATGTGACTTTAAGATGATTATCGCAGTGGAGCTGCTGCTGCAGTTAGCAGGAATGAGGAAGAGAGCCGCCTGGAGGCTGGACATAGGGTTTTTTCACAGATTCACACGGTTGATCGTCAGCTGAGCGAACACAGCGCAGAAACTGAAGGATGATGCTCAAAGTTGGAGGATATGGAGTGTATTGAATCAGAGCTTTGAGACAGGGATCCTCAGCAGTGTGAGATAGACCTCAGAGAAAAAGTTTTTGTGATGTTTGAACTAGATAACTAGAAATTTTTTTACATTTTGAACAACAGCATCTTTGGGAGCCACATTTGAAAATATGGAGCAGTGAAAACCTAATTGAAGGGAAGAGCATTCCTTTGCTTCCCGAACATCCGATGCAGTGATGTCAGGACAGTGACAGGAACAAACTTTCAAATGCAGATTTTCTTTTCTGGAAGGAATAAAAGGAACTCTCAGGGCTTTAAGGAAAGGACTGTAAAAAGACCCAAACCTTGAAGAGGGAGGAAACAAAAAGAAAGAGACTTTGAATTCAAGCTGACAAACAACTGGACTATAACCCTGCTGTGGATTACAAGCCTGTCGCTCTGAATTTGAAAGAGAGCAGAAAGGAAAGGGAGATCAGAGTGTGGGCTGTTGGAAGCTGCGGCCAGAGGATTGTGTTTTCTATCGTCTCTCATCATGAAGCTGAAGAAGGTGGAGAGACTGTGCAGGGAGGTGTGGAGGAGCTGCCAACAGGTATCAAGCATTGTTGAGCAATTTAAAAGAAATATATTTGAGAATTTTAAGAAAAGAAACATAAAATAAACTTTGAGAAATGTAGAGGGAAGCTGATTGCTTTTCAGGTAAGGTTTCTGATCTTCTGGTTTTGTTACTTTTCCTTCATGCTCAACTGCCCCCACAGATCAAATCTTTCTGATTGAAGCTTTCAGTGACACACAACCTTATGACTGAATGAATTCACTGGCTGTGTTCAATTAGAGGGATTTTCTGTATCTTTTCCATGAGTCATAAAGCTTGTCATTGTAGTTTTCATGTCAGCACAGATCTGTGGTCAGTCAGTCATGAAGCATCTGCCGACTGCCGAACTCTGTCATGGCAGCCATAAGCTGGAAAGACAGATATAATATACAGGTTTATGTTAAATATGAGTCTGTTTTATGGAAGACAGCAGAGAGACTGAATGGTTTTGACTGAACTGGTTATCAAAGCATAACAGAGAAAAACATTTTCCATCCTGATCTTATCAGCCTGCTGCACTCTCGTCCACCCATTTCCGCTCTAAGCAAAACAAATCCCCGCGGCAGTCCTGTCTTCTCTAAAACAACCAGATAGCAGCAAAATCTGTGTGTACTTTATGGAAGACGCCATTTTAAGATGTTTATTTATTTATTTAGACTTCATTTACTAAAAGAAAATCTATTGATGTCCACAAAAATGTAAAATGTTACACCATGAGGGCAATAAAAGTGAAAATACAAAAGTCGCTACAGCTGACTAGCTGACTTTTGGTCATTTATTTTATTTTCATCCTAGAAAGAAACCTTTCTAAATGATCCCCAGATCAATTCAGTCCTTCAGATTTAGCCCCATTTTGTATTCATGAGTTGCTATTTCCCGCTTACATTCTGTATCTGCATACCACGTATACATTTATTTATCTTGTTCAGTATTATCATAAACGATGAAGATAAGTAGTCCAATAAATAGATATAGCTAACATACAAAAAATTTGAACTGCTATTTAGAGAAATGACATGATGTGTGTTTTACTATGATATTGCTTTAACTTGTTGCTTTTAACCATCTGACATGATTAAAAATTATTTTGTGTTCTGAATAGAGTTTTGCAAAAAAAAAAAATGGATATGATTAAATCTGCTCATGTCTTAATAAATGTTTAAATAGAAGCAACCCTAAGCTAATATTTAATTTCATGCAGGACTATGAATATAAATGGAATATGAAAGTTGAAGGAATAAAATGTTTGTTTTCACTTTTGAATCCAAGCGGCACACATTGCATCATGAATCTTTACATGCAAACCTGTTGCCTCTAATGTTTGAATCATAAAATGGAGAGATGTACATTATGCTGATAATAGTTAGCAAAACAACGAGCAACATTTATTGTTTTTCTGACGTGGAGGTTGGGTGTGAAGCCATTCCTTTATCCAAGTTCTGACTCCAGAGGCAGTCAATCTTTTATTAACATTTCTGTTAATTGTCCCTCTGTTATTTTTCACATTTATTTATTTCTTTAAAATTTGTCTGTCAACCTTCTTTCATATTAGCCAGGAAGTTTGGCAAAATTAGCCCAGTCATTCGCTGAGAAATAACTTTATGATGTGATTTTATTTTATTTTTTTTGTTGAAATAAAATAAAGATTTTGACTTGTGCGCTTTCAGATTAACCACAAATGCTTCAGTCTACTTTAAAACTTCAACATTACTCAATATCTGAATATTTAGTTTGCAGAGGAAACTTTGAACCTTCTTCATCACGCCTCACATTCCTCCTACAGCCCCTCAAACACTGACCTCTAATCAGATACTGATTCTTTTGTGTTCGAGGCTGCAGACAGCATAATTTAGGTCATGCCACAGCAACAAACCGTTGAGAGACCTAGTTAAGATTTCACAGCTTTAAGGCAAACTGGCACATTTCCAGCAGCAGCCTATGAACCCCAGGTCTTTATTGAAGACTTTTTTAAGTTGCTGTGTTCTCAAAGGAGCCCTTGTTTTCCTCCCCGCACGCAGTTTTTACTGTAAGGAATGAAAAAAAATTATAATTTCTCATTTATTTCACCCGTGATCAAGCCAGCTCTATTTTGTTTAGAAGAGACAACTTGCCTTGTTTAGGTCTGATCATTGCTCGATCAGTATAAAGCTGAAAATTTGCCTTTTCAACACATTTGAGGTCAAAACTAAACCTCACCCTCAAACCATAAATGGTTGTCATTCCTCAGATTCTAAGCTCTGCTATTTATCTTTGTGTTGGGAGATCATTTTGCTCTTTATGTATAAGCTAAAGCTGCTTTTGACTGAGACGTTTTGCTGATTTTGACGGTCGGTTCGGTAAACTGAACTATATTGTCCCGTCTCCTGCAGTTGGACCAGCTGGTGGTCGATGCTGCCAAGGAGAAGAGGGACATGGAGCAGAAACACTCCACCATCCAACAAAAGGTAAATTCACATGAACGCTCATCATTTTTTGGGTTTACATCAAACATGGTCCGATGGTTTCCATACCAACACACACTGTAATGTACATGCAGTATATCTGGAACATTTTCACTTGTTTACCCATTTTTCTTGTCAAAATGGCTTCAGCCCTGATTGAATAGATGGAAAATATCTGTGAACATACATTCTGCAAAAACTTGCCAAATATTCTTAATTGGATTCACATCTGGACTTTGACTAGGACATTTTAACATGTCTGCTGTGATAAAAGCCGTTCCCCTTTGCAGCTTTGGCTGTGTGTTTATGCTCGTTGTCCTGCTGCAAGGTGAACCTACGCTTCAGTCTTTTTTCAGCCTCTAAAATGTAGCCCCATCCATCAACTCTGACCAGCTGAAGAAAGATATTCCTACAGCATGATACTGCTACTACTATGTGCCATAGTAAAGATTGTGTTTTCAGGGCCATGTGTTGTAAAATGTTTTCCATGAAGGCCAAAAAGTAATTTTTCTTCCTTGTTGGCTGTGTCCCCTGAAGAACACTCAAACACTTTCTCACTGTGTCATAATAAAGCTGTATTTTGCATATTTAGTAACTGTAATACTATTTTGTTTGGCTGTTTAATTATATCAGAAATCTGATAGAAGTTTGTAATTGAAGTCAGAAATAAAGGAAAACAATGCCATACTTGGGTATTAACTTGTTCAGTTGAGTGTGTGTTTGTCAATTGAGGGAATGGCAGTAGTAGTCCGCCCTCAGGTGTCAGGTGAGCCCTGACGATGATCTCAGCTACACACACATGCATTATTGATAGCAGACGGGAATCCGTTGCTAAACAAACTCAGTTTGGTTTCAGCGTGCTTTCAGATCTCCTGATTAGCACTTGTTTATTTCACCATTCAGTTTCTTTGCCTCTCATTTTGCTAAAGCATGCAGCAGATCAGTGGCACATCTTTTGATCTGGGACTCCTGCATCTGTTGAGTTTGATGATGCCCTTAAAGAATAATAAAGTCAGGAGCTGGTTGTTATATCCCAGCATGTGATGGAAGTCATTTGCCTTGTGGTTTAATTGTACATCACACAGCATCAGTAAATACAGACAATAGTTACTTACCCGGCTGTTCTCTTAATGGGATTTTCTTATTCCACTGTCTGATCACTAGGCTGGAAGATACACATACTGTATGTGTTTCCTCCTTCCTCTTGTCCTCTCCTCCATCTAACTTCATTATGGCATCTCTGCCAACTTCCAGCTATCCTTCCTAAGTTTAACTGGATGCTATTTTTAAGCGTTCTTGCTCTCTCTGTCTGGCTGCATCTACCTACACCCTTCTAAACATGTTGTCTTCTCTCTCCTTCTGCTTTTGCTCTTCTTTCATCTTTTTTTCCTAATCTCTCCAGGCTGCACTGCAGGTAAGTGGTGTTTTTTTCCTTTTCCCCTCATTTTTACTTCCATGCAACATCTGCATGAACATAGTTTAGTGTTGGATCTCTGGAAGGTCAGAATTGATTTCTGCAGGTCTCACTGTTTAGAAAGACTTCAGTGATGAAGATGTTTGATTGGCAAGGTGGATAATAGGTTGTCATATTTCTGTGCTTTGTGCTGTTGATCCGTTTATGAGTTTGCTGAGTTTATTGAATAAGTTAATGCTGTTTTGACACTTCAAACAGCGCATAACTTAACATGGTGTATTCATCCTCAGGTAGGTTTGGTCATTCACAGTTCCTATTCACTCTTTAAAAACAAATGCTTTTCTTCACATTTATTTTCGGTTATCGCACATGTTTTCTTCCAAATCAGTTCTGCAAAGCATTCAGTTAGTTAAATTATTTACTCCTGACATAGTCCCTCATTTTGTGAAAACAAGGCTAAGCAGCTAACACGTTTGCCTGCTATCCTTGGCGTCATATTATTTTACTCCACTTCATTCTGAATATACAATGCCTTGAAAAAGTATTTTCCCTTGATTTTATTTAATTTTTTTTCACATTTTGTCACATTACCTTAATACCTCAAGTCACATAATGTTTTATCAAGATTTTATGTCATATACCAGCTCAAATCAACACATAAATGCGATGTAGCGGATATGATGCATGGGTTTCAACATATTTTACAACTAAGAAGCTGAGAAATTTGGTGTTCAGTTATAAATAAAGTGCAAACACTTGCCTTTCTAAGTTTTCTCATTAATAAACAGAGAGTCCAGGCATTCTTGTTAGAAAACGCTGGAAAACAAACAAAATCAGTGAAGATTAAGGAACACAGCAGACATGGCAGGGAGAACGATGTGGAGGAATGTAAAGCAGGATTTGGTGACGTAACGATATTCCAGGCTTTGGATGTGTGCACTGACATGTTCAGTTTATCTTCTGATGATAGAAAAAGTCATGCACAACTGCATTATGTGTGACCATATGTGGAAACATTCAAGAGGTCTGAATACTTTTGCAAGGTCAAACCTAAAGTTTCTGCTTGTGTATGGAAATATTTTGCCAGAAAGTGTGAGTTAAATATATAAGACCAGTTCAAGGAGCTTCTTCTTCTATTAAAAACCATCCACATCATCACTCAGTCATTTATCACGTTACTTCCCCATTATGCAAGAAGGAAGTCTGCCAGCCTAGAATGTTTATTTTTGTGCACAATAAAAATATGGCATCATGATTCTGCTGTTGAAATCCTTATGGGAGTTTAAATGGGTCCTGAGGTTGTGTTTAGTATGCCAACTCTGTGCCTGTGTGCATTGTTCAGCAGAAACACTGATGTCAGACCATGACACATCTAAAGTGCCTTTAAGAAACGCAGTCACGTGCTGCTGGACCGTTCTATCTCTGTCTTATCTAAAGAAAATAAGTAGAGATCAATGGTCTAAAACAGCTGCAGACATTTTTATGTGACAATAAACTAGAGACTCCTATGACATAAACGCTTAATAATAAGCTTTTGGAAGAGGAAGCTGAGCTTGAGCGTACTACTACGCTCAGCTTGAAGTCATGTTTTATTCTCTAAGTCCTCTGTAAAACCAACCCCAACACACACAAACACACACACACACAAACAGGTGACCTTTTGCTTGAATCCTGAGCACTCTGGAGGAGGAGCAGCTGCTCTAGTTGGATAGACGCAGCAACAGGAGAGGCGGGGAGGTGATGGTTTGTAGACACGATGATCCACGAGGCTTCAAGTGACTTCAGTCACTGAGATGGCACACAGACTGAGGCGCTGACCAGTGTCAGCTGTACGGGGAAACTCATACAAGTTAGCAAGGACAAACTGAGAAAAATGAAGATTTTCAGCCGTTTTCACTATGTGTGGTATCTGGTGAGTGCATGTTGAGCATGTAACGGTGTCACTCTGCCAATGTCCACTTGAGTAGTGTTTGGTTTTATTTTTTTGCTTAAAGTTTTCTCTCATTTGGACCGCCTCTTCTTCCTTTCTTGGAAATGCAACCTTTCTTTTCTCTGTGTGGTTCTCTTGCTGTTTGTGTGAAATTTTAGGAGGTGACAGAGCTTGACTTTTTACCAGACCATCGCAGCTTTTGTGCCTGGAGGTCGACCTCTGTACGTAGTCGATGCATTGACTTCCATCTGATGTCTGTGTTGTAACCCCACCTGCCTCAGCCCATCATCTCATCATCAACACATGCCTGGAAACTGCATTGCAGTGTTCATGTAGATGTTTGCATCTTTGTCCGTTCCCTCACTTTTACAGCCCGACACATGCGTCAGTGTTGCTCTCCTCATAATGCAGCATGTCAGTATTCTTGTCAGTGTCTGCTAAAGGGAGTTTTTATTGCTGGTTTGATGTGAGGGTTGTTGTCCATTGCCACATTTTAGTCCTTCAGTTTTTAAATGACAGGACCAGGAAACCACAGCTTTGAAGCGCTTCAGTATAATTTCTTTTTTAGATCTATAGCTGTGTATTGTGATACTACAGTAAGCTCCCAAAATAAGATAAAAACTTTATTAATCCCACAGGAAATCTTTGGTAAAACAAATCTTAAGCCTTAAATTAAAATGAAATCTTTTTCAACACAAAGCAGCACACAATTGTGAATTGGAAAGAAAAGGATTTTCAAGGTGTTTTACATCTCTAAATATACCTACATATAAAATACAATGTGATGAAAACACTTTCCCTCACCCTGAACCTGCTAACCAATAAAACACGTCAGTGGCAGTATCATGTGGTGGGAATTAGCGATGTTCTGCAGAAAAAAAGGAGTGAAAGTTTAAATCTCTAGACATGTACGTAAAGATGCTTTTATGAAGTATTGACTTGGGGGATGGGGCTGAATACAATGCATGCCACACTTTTCAGAATTTTTGGAGGGAAAAAAGATTAGATTAGCATGCAACATTTTCCTTTTACGTGACAATTAAAATCCCATTAAAACACCTAAAAGTTTTCTGCTACAATGTTACAAAATGTTAAATAGGTATGGATATTTTTGCAAGGCA
>CAEFZY010026528.1:0-25556 GCA_903066815.1 Brachyrhaphis roseni
AGAGGAAGACGCAAGTTCAATGTAACGTAACACGTCTCCTTGCTCAGGAGGAAGATGAAGACGGCTCTCTGTGACTTTTACCGGTATGTTTTTTTTTAACCAGCCCTGTTAGTGCTGTGTTACTACCGTATTGCTGCTGTGTTACTGCCGCGTCACAGGCACTGTTTGGAAAGAAAAGCTAAGGTATATTACTAAAACTTTGAAAACTCTTTCTGTGTACCGTCTGTAAGTAGGCACATGCGGCTTATAGACAGGTGCGGCTTATGAGTGTACAAAATGTTTTTCCTTGGAGAGTGCACTGGGTGCAGCTTATAATCAGGTGCGCTCTATAGTCCGAAAAATACGGTAAACATTTTTGATTAGAACCTAAATAAAAGACAAAAATTTAACAATGTTTCATTATCTTTTGAGTGGTCTGGAAACAAACTTTTTTGCTTCAGTGATAATAAAATTAAATCTAAATTTGCTAGGGGTATGAAAACTTTTGGGCTTAAGAAAAAGTTTAGTTTTTTCCCCATATTTTTTTTTTTTTTTTTTAGCAGTAAAAGCCTGTTTTTAAGTTTGTAGGCAGCAGAGTTTTTGATAGAATGATTTTCTGCGTTTGCGCGTATGTGTGTGTGGGTGTGTGTGTGTGTGTGTGGGCGGGGGTGTGTGTGTGTGTGTGTGTGTGCAGCCGTGTTGTTCCTGGAGCAATGGAAACGGCGACAGATCAGCCTGAGTTTCAGCTGGGATCTGACTGGAATCGAGGACGATGAGGTAAAAAAATAATAATAATAATTAAAAAAAACACCAAACCATCTAGAAACTCAGATGTAGATATTCACATACAGTTCAGCTCAGATCTACAGGGATAATTGATGAGAGCAATGTGCGGGTTTTTACTAAGTACTAAATCAGCTACACAGATGCATCATGGGAATGTTGTTCTGTAACCAAGCTCCCGTTTTGTTGTCAGGAACATCCCCGGCCAAAGTATGAGACTATCCTCCTGGAGAAGCAACAGAAGAAGCGGCAGCAGAGGAAGAAGAAGAAAAAGAACGAGGTAGGAACTTTAAAACACAATCGGAAAAGGAATTCAATTTTTTTTTTCTCATTATAGCCACATTTCTTCATGTACTTTATGACAGGCACAAACCAGCGCATAATTGCAAAGTGAAAGGAAAATCCTCTGTGATTTCTAGCAGCTCTGAAGTTACGTGTTCCTTTGCATCAAGTTCCCTTTACTCTGACACCACCAAATAAAAGTCCAACCAGTTGCTTTCAGAAAATGACCGAACTGGTTTTTTATTATGCCACTTCTCATTCAATACTTTATAAAAATCGCCATTTTGATGCAAATACCGCTGCAGGTCTTTCAGGTCTGGGGTTTGACTAAACCATTTCTAACACAAGAATATGCTTTAATGGAATTTTCTTTCCCCTTCACAAATACACTCCAACGTGTCTGCTTGCTTATTGGTTTCCTTAACAATCCCTTTAAAGGAAACCTAACTCGAGTGTTAAAGAGGATGATGAGCCATATTTAGGGCTCATCATCTATCAGCCAATCAGAAGAGACGTCGGCGTCTTATTCAGGTTGGAACGACAAGCCTCGCCTACTTTGGAGCAGCTACGTATTTGGTGTTTTGGGCAAATTGTAGTCGGACATTTTACAGAAGAGCAATGGATTCAACACGATGAAATGACACAGCTTCTTCTGAACTGTGTGACGCTGTGAGAGCTCTGGTGGAGCCAGCTGCACATTGCCTGGAAAAAACAGAAACAAATCATCAAGCTCCTACCACTCCCTGTCGTCTTCTTTGTCGTTTCCGGCAGCAGTAACATCCGGCTGTTGATCACGTGACTCGTGTGTCGCGAAAAAATGTGTTTCTATGGCTGTTTTGCAATGCACATCGATTTCGACATGTTTGAAAAAACCACCACATCCCAGTGCAAGAACCTTTAAGCAAAAAGCCAGAGTTTTGTTTTTGAAGTTGTCGGCGTTTCCATTAATCAAATTTATCTTCATAATTTCGACTTGCGCACGTCTACAGCTGACGGGTGTGGGTTAGGGTTAGGGTGAATAGGCGATGCCTTGCGGCTCAAACCTGGCTCCAGATGCGAAGCCGTATTTGTGTGTTTGTGACTCGTCCCTCTGTCTCGCAGCCAGAGAAGGAGGACAGGACAGTGACAGGGAAGGACAGATGGAGACAAAAACTGCTGTCTGCCATGGCTGCAGGAGTACCGGTAACCCTCCCTCTCTCCTCTCCTCTTTTCTCCTTAGCATGCCTTCCTTCTTTTCCCTCCTTTTCCCCATTTTCCTCTCCCTTCGTTTCCTTTCCAGCAGGCTGCTGTCTCTCTGTTCTTCTCTTCCTGTCCCATCCTCTGGCTGCTGTGGTGTCGTCTGCTCAGGTATCCGTTTCCTTTTGCTTTTTTCATTTATTATTTGGTTAACCCATCCTGCAGATGGCCCTAAATTTCCTATTTATCCTTTTGAGTTTTCGAACTTTGTTTTTTAATTTTTATGCAACACATGAGGCAGCACACATGTAGCCTGATGTTGTCAGTTTTTGAAGCTACCCACGCTTTGATAACTGCCCACAGGCAACTTGCTCACTTAAGAGGCTGAAGACAGTTTAAAATATCAGTTCTGTAATCAGAAATAAGAAAAAAATCTGAATTTGCAAGTCAAAACTGAACAAAAAAAACCAACTGAGATTGAAAGTTGGGGTGGACATTAATCATATTGTATATTGTGGAAATTTATTTTATTTACCATGACAATAGTAACTTCCAGTTAATGTTTCAAAACCCCAAAAAACTCACTGTATTTACATAATCAACAACATTTCAAAATATGATTTAATACAGCGACTTTGTGTGGCTCAGTGATTCGCATTTCTTTATGTAAGTGGTGTCCTGAAGAGGAATAATTCTGTTTGTTTGTGGGTCTGTTGTTGGTAAAAGAAAAAAAAAAACACAGAAAACTGCAAAGAGGTTATACAGTTTTTATCATCACCTTTGTTGTTATCACAATAGCATCTTAAAATATCATGGTAAAATTTTAAGTCCATATCACCCACCTATAAATTGAAAGCAACAAAACTGGTTGGTGCAGCTACATTTCAGTATATTCTGGCTGCTAACCAGAATTAAGAAATATTTTTCGTAGAGGTTACCAAGTTGTCATTATTGGTTGGAGACTATTAGTTATTTATTTTTTAGTTATTTTTGGTAACAGGAAGTTGCTTAAACCGTCAGGTTTTTCAGTCAAGCTGCTACACTGAAGAGTTTGGCTTCTGTTTGTGTGCAAAGAAGCTAATCGTTTAGCTTCTTTGCCTTTTCAAAGAAACTACATTTGTTCGTTTTTTCCTCACACAAAAAAGCCATCAGCCTCATCAGTTTGTACCCACTTTAGTAATATTCAGGATTCAGGTAAGTGTAAGTCAAAAGAGGTGAATTGACCCAGTTCTGCCGTTAGCAAAACACTTTACAGCGAACCTGTCTATATTTTATGCTTTTGTTTATTCGGTCTGTGTTTTTATGGGACGTTCTGAACTAGAAAATGTTGGCAGAGTTCTGATAGAGATTCTATTAGTATGAAGGTCTGTATTACCTGGGAATAGCTAAACCACAAGACTCATTGCTAGCAGTGCTAATCATGCTAATCTAACTAATCGCTAATACAACAAGCTAGCTGTCAACTAATTTCATTTTAAATTGGTTAAATTAGACAATAAAATTAAACAAAGGTTAAAAGTAAACATAAAATCAAGTGCAAATATAAATTAATTAATGGCAAGAAGGTAAAATATAATTTTTCTGAATGCTCTTATTAGGTCTCGAGCTTTTTTCAAAGGTTATTCAACTTGACACTTGTGAGCAGTATATCACCTTACAGCTTGTCAGTCAATGCTCATTTGTGGACAGAATAAAAAAAATAAAAAAAAACTCAGAGAGATACAAGACAAAGAAACACAAAGCACAAGAGACTGAGAGGCTTGGAGAAGTGGAGGTAGGAAGAAAAACAGGGAGAGCGCCTGAGTGGGAGTGATGCATGCTGGGCAGGGAGCCAGTGGTAAGATTAGTGACCGTCACTATGGCGACATACAACTCTCCCTCTCATGCACACTTAGCAGCCCTTGGCTTTATTACCTGAGACACAAAAATTGTGTTATAGGTTCAAACCAAATTAGCTTTCAAAAGTCAGACAGAGCTGCATGTTTCACCGCTTTGTGGAATCAGTGCAGAACATTTTCAGCACTCAGTACAAATAAAGCCAGTCATCTATTTTTGGGATGAGTCCAATTCATCTAAAGACAATTTTTTCATTCCAATTCACTTTCGCTTATTGGAGTGAGCAGAAGTAATTAAAGTTCACCATTCTAGATTTAAAGGGTGTTTTCAGACCTGATAGTCTGGTGGACTTGGTTTGATTTGGGAGCAAAATTGTAATGATGACATGATCAACATGATCAAAATTATGATAACATGATCAACTGGTACGTTTCACTTCCACACTTTACTGAATGAAATGAGCCAAACTACTTGAGAAACCTTTTCATCCCCCCATTTGTGGTGGCGCTGCACAAAGAACTACCGCAGGAAACGACATGAAAACCTCTAAAGAAGACACTGAGCACAACTTCCTACATCAGGAAAGGTAAACAAAATGGAGCGGCGTCAGATTTTAGCGCTTGTAGGATTTTTCTTTTGTCTTTGGTAAAACACCACGAGTCATTTCTCCCGCTAGTGCTAGACTTGTTTGTTTTTGGTTGCAATTGCCCAGAATTCCCTGTGCCGTAGTCCACTTCCTGCTTTTGGAGCGGTCTCTGGTCTTCTTGCCATTCACATATGCATTCAAACCACAGCAGAGTTCACTTCAACCGTTCCGAGACCGAGGTTTGTAGGTGTAGAGTTCACTGTTTTGGTCCGCATGAGTTTGATTCATACCTCAAACTCTCTAGATTTTCTTTCTAGACTTTCGAAATTATGCATAAAACTTGTATACTCTCAAAAACCAAGCGTTTTGATATGCATTTGTACAATTGTGAGATCGGCTATTGGTCCAAAATTTGACATGCTGGAGTAGAAGATGAAACAAATCCGCCCAAAAAAACCCCCCCCAAATCCCCAAGGAAGATTAGCAGATTTCTGTTAGGTCTCAGGATGAAATAAAGCAATTGTTTAGTGTTTACATGATGACCGAAATGTTTATTTTGACATCCCGATTTGCATAAAAGGCAACGCAGGAGCAGGCTGGTCAGAAAGAGCTAATAACAGAGAAAATAAAAATCTGTCGCTGGGTCTCCGTCATGAGAGCTTTGTCGGGCTCTCCTCAGTGGACTCCACAAGCCAAATATAACACCTGACCTAATTTACTACCTCCCCCGCCGATGGCCGTCCCCACCACACACACATGCTCACACACTCAGACTATAACTTTGTCTTTCCAAGTCCCCCTCTTTTTGACTTTGTCCTCTTGTGTCAGCTTCTCTTGGTTGTGGCTTGCTGATTTAAAAAAAAAAGAAGCAAAAGCTTGAACTTCCGGTTTCCATTCAAATTCAATATAGCTGTTTACGTCCATGTGAGGATGTTCTCTTCTGAGTGAAATCCAGGCAGCTTCAAGTGCTGGTTGTACTGTTCCTTTATGTTCACTAGATGGCGGCGTTGCATTAGGAGTGATCAGCACTCGCTTGCTGTTCCTGCTTATTCAAAATATGTCAAATTACTCCTTGATGTGAATCAGGTCACATAAGTTGAGTTGACTTGAAACAAATTATGACTTTTTTGCTTGTTTTAAAGAAATTATCCCCAAATATGAGTAAGACTTTTCTCTCCTGTTTCTGTCATTTTTTCTTCATTATCTCTTTGAAGTTATTTTTTATTAGAACTACATCTTTATTTAGTTCTATATTTACCATAATTCTAGTAAGCACATTTTATTTACACCCCTTAATCTTTCTTTCATCCTTCCTTTACCTTCTGCTTATCTATCGACAATTCAGAAAATAGAGGTCTGCGCTTGTTTGTCTGATTCTTCTTCATTTGAGCTGTTTGTTTTTTTTTCCTTCACTCCAGATCTTCCAGTGAAGTTGAACAACCTTGACCTATTGCTTGCCAAACTGGGAACTCTCTCACTCTTTTCTCTCCTCTGTCTCCCTCTCGTCTTTTCACTCAGACGGTCGCCGAGAAGTTAACGTGGAAAGACCGTCTCCCTGGATACTTCCTGAACATTTCCTCTATCCTTTTCATGGCAAGTCGAGTACAAGTGCTGTGCTGTCTACAATACACTTCCTTGGTATTCACCATACACTAACTAATTGTCAAAGCATTTTCTTCTCGCTTTGCTGTCAGTTTGGACTGACGTTTTCAGCAGTTTTCGGCGTAATCATCTACCGTATCACGATCTCGGCCTTGATGGCGATGAGCCCGGACCCCGAGACCAAGTCCAACGTCCGGGTAACCGTGACGGCCACCGCTGTCATCATCAACCTTGTGGTCATCCTCATCCTGGATGAAATCTACGGCGCCGTGGCACTGCGGCTGACTGAACTAGGTACAGAAAGACCCGCTGACCTCTCATCTAAAGCCGTTTTCATTGGACTAAATTCTCAGTTATGCAGGACACAAAAATCCTACCTGTTTAAAATTAGGGCAACTCAGAACAATCACACAAATATGAGTATAATGGGCACAGACACAGAAAAAAACAGGGCGCGAAATTGAGAAAGGTGGAGAAAAAGGTTTCTACACCTGCAGAAAGAGAGAAAAAAAACACAAAAGGACAGAGAACCGTGAAACCACAACAACAAACATCATGTGTTTTTATAACAATGATAACATCACTGAAAAGTACACAGTACTTGTTAATACAAGATGTATATGGTGGCAACTGCAGCCCAATGTAGATTTTATCTAAAAACACCAGAATCTGCATAGATTCTGTTTTTTTATGTTTAACATCTGTGACTTTTCTCCTGACTCCCATCTGCACATTTATATCTTTTAAAAATAGATCATCTTCATAAACAAAGTGCAAGCAGGAATGAAAAATATTGATGCTAAAAATAGGGCAAACTTGGACTAATAAACAAGCCCTACTCTTTATTCCAAGGAAGCATACAAACCCAGATGTATAGAGAAAACGTATATAACATATAAAAACTTATAATATAATTCTTCATGAAATTTCAAAAATACAGATACGGAAGTGCAGTGAAAAACTTTTTTATTTTACTTTTTTAAACACCTGCTTTTGTTTTTGGTGAGATCACTCAACACATATTAATAACAGACTAAATCTACCTAAAACGAAAGAAATGCTGTTTGAAATTATGATTTAATTTACACATTTACTGCAAAACAATTTCACACAAGCAATAGAAAAGAGTACAAGTCAAAAATGTCTGTCGGCTATAGAGACTGTAAAAACGATCACATACAAACTTTTTTCACTTGGTGAAGATGTACAATGGTTTAATATTTATTGCCCAGAAATGTTACAACAAAAAATAACTAAAACACAAGTTTGATTCCTTTTTCTGCCAAATATGTAGCCACGCACAATCTACTGGTGTGACTCCAAACAAACAATGTCAGCATGTCAGTTGGTTATTTTTAGGGATTCTCCAATATGAAAATCTGGTCTGATATTCATATCCGATTTTAATATTGCTGTTATGACCGATGACCAGTATTTACCAATATCATATATCGATATGATTTACCTTTTGACGCCTTAAAAAATTGACCACACTGTGGACTTAAACTGAGTTTTATTTATCGGGCTGATACCGATATGTTAAAAAATGACTAATATCAGCCAATACCGATGTTGATGCCAATATATCCGATATATTGTATAGTTTTAGTTATTTTTACTTGAGTAGGAGGCATAATTGGCACAAACGGGAATCATAATCAAAATAAGTATTAGGGCGTGATACAAGATTTTCAGGAAATAACACATAATTTACTTAACTTATGCTTGGGAGTGGGTCAGTTTTATTGCTGCTGATTGCAGTAATTCTTGAAATGACCTATCTAAAGAGACTAATAAACTGATGCTTTGTTATTTAAGGGTAAAAAATGCAAGTTTGAAGGGACGGCCAACTGAACTTGAACCCCAGAGGGACTAGTTAAATAAATCTTAACACACACATGCACACACTGCAAAATATGTTTTTAAACATTTGTTTTACACAGTGAGCATGTGTCTGCATAGTTGAGAGAAATTTCTTTTTTTTTTTCTCCTCTCCTCTTCTTGGACAGTGTGATAAAACTTTGATGTTTTCATGCTCCAGCTCTCTCATCAGTCGTCCCCAGAGATTCCTACGACATTCACATCGATATTCCCAAACCCAGAAATAGAGGCAGAATTCAGACGTGTAAAGAGGGAGTGCGTGGGGGTGGGTGTGTGTGTGGGGGTGTGTGTGTGTGTGTGTGTGGAAGCAAAAAGAGAAGTGCCAGTACACTAACCTACTTCCACTGATGTGTGTGCTGCTAAGAAAAGTATTTTTCCATTTACAGATTCTTTCAGTTTTTGCTTATGTTTTATCATACTTTAACATTTTAAATCATCAAACAAAATTACAATTAACCACATTTTACGACTCAGTTTCTGCAGCCACACCTGCCCTGATGAGCGCCAGATTGGTAGAATGAAGAAATCTCTCAAACGGAACCTGTCTGACATCTTGAAGTAGGATGAAAGATTTCACAAGCAACACGTCATGTTTTGATCTAAAGAAATTGAAGAGCAGATAAACAAAGTTATTGGCATCTATCAGTCTGAGAATGTTTACAATGCCAATCCTAAGGCTTTTATGTACAAGAGTACAAAAGAACCCAGAACATATGGGGCCCAACTGGACTCCTTTTCCTTCCCCGTGACCATAACTGGTCTGACTTTGGAGTTGAAGAGTTTCTAACCACTTTATGCATCGGGCAACTACTAATAATCTCTTTCTGTGCAAAGTCTCTGCAATTATTGCTGTCTCTGTTGTGTTGATAAAGGTAATAATGTTATTTACGTCTCACACACACACACAAAAACTATTAATTAAGGGTGATTGTTCTTTATGTTCAATATTTAACTATAACAAAGAGACTGGCGATCCACGAGAGAGTTCCAACGTCAAAAGCGCCGTTGACCAAAGGCCCGTCTCACGTTTTGCCAAAGTGAGACATTTGTGAAAAAATATTTCTGGATGGATGAGATAAAAGTGGAACTTTCTAGAATGTGGCATCTTGCTACATCTAAAAACTACCAGCCTTTTGGGAAAAGAACTTCATACGTAATTGACAGAATCTTGAATTCTTCAGTCAACCAGAAAATCTGGAAGGTTTGTGACCTTCAGCGTCCAAGTACACCTCTGAAAGGTTAAAGGTGACCCTAAACCAGCAGTTCCTGCTTAAAAACCTCTCTAATGTCGGTGAATTAAAACTGTTCTCCAAAGACGAGTGAGGCAGATGGGGCTAGAGAGCTTTTTTCACAAATAAAGTAAAAATATGATTTGGGGTTAAGTTTTATCTTCAAAAGCCAATGTGCATTCTAAAGTGCTGTCCTCCTAAAACTTTACATAAACAGTAATATTAACTTTTGTTTTCAGAGATTCCTAAAACGGAAACCAACTTTGAAGAGCGCCTCATCCTTAAGGCCTTCCTGCTCAAGTTTATGAACGCATACGCTCCCATATTTTATGTGGCTTTCTTCAAGGGACGGTAAGACACGAGTCCTCATACGCATGTTCCTGTGTGTAGTTTGGCATGATGTTGAGCTGTGGGAAACGTGTATTCATGCAAAAACATCAATTATTAATAAAGGGAGAAAAAAAAGGCCTGTCTTTGATTTTTAAATATTTATGTTATGCCAAGAAGAGTCTTTTCTTAAACAAGAAATGTTTCATTTCTTAAACATCTGCAAATAAAAGAAATGGTTCATTAATTTTGGTAAAACAAAACAAAAAAAATATATATATATACCCCATGAATGTTGTCTTTTGTTTGCTCCTGTAGGTTTGCGGGTCGACCTGGAAGCTATGTGTACGTCTTCAATGATTATCGCATGGAGGAGGTTTGTTCCTGTAAAACCTTAGCTAAGAAGGTCAAGTATATGAGGATCCTGCAAGGATCTGGAACTGACCCTCTGTGTTTCCCTTAGTGCGCGCCAGGAGGCTGCCTCATCGAGTTGTGCATTCAGCTCAGCATCATCATGCTGGGCAAGCAGCTGATCCAGAACAACATCTTCGAAATCGGGATCCCGTGAGTCGACCGCTTTGTTTTTGCTTTCCGCGGCATCGTCGGACCTCAGACTTAGAACTCTGACAGTCTAAACCAGCCAAGAGGGTAGCTGTGAGACAAAACCTTTGCAGAAGTATTCACACCACCTGACCGTTTCCACATTTACAACTACAAACTTCAATGCATTTCATTGCGAAGTAGTGCATAATTTTTAAAAGTAAGGAAAATGATCCAGCCAGCCATCTGCTTTTTGCAGTTTACGTTTGCAAATTGCCTCAAACTTTGTCAGCTTTAATGAAGACAGTGTGTGAACAACAGTTTCCAAGTCCTTCCACATATTCTCAGTTGGATTTAGGTCTGTACTTTGACTGCAACCACTCTAACACATGAAGTTACTTTGACGTCAAGCACTAAACTGAAGCCGTGTGTGTTTAGGATCCTGTTGTTTGTCCTGCTTGAAGGGATTTTTCTATTTGAGTACAGGATTCCACTGTATGTAGCTTCATACATTTTCCCATTAGATCTAAACATCTTCTGTGGCTGCAGATGAAAAGCATCCTGCCAGCCACGTCATGCTACTATCATGGTTGCATGTTGAGGGTGCTGTGTATTTTCAGCTACTTTTCTGCAAACAAAACTTAATATGGTTTTTCTTTCTTTGTTTTATTTTGTGGTATTCAGAGCAAAATTGTGTTTCTGATTGTAGCACAACAATGTCTCTGTTTCTGTGCACTTACCATGAAGCTCCCACTCACTCACCCGTGCTCGATCACAGTATTGCACAAGATTCCTTCTAATAACATTTCCTCTGGGTCAGAACGGAGGTGCACCATTTTGTCTAATTATAGCTCAGTTTTTACAAGCAGATCCAAAGGGTCAGAGGTCAGCTCTGTTTATAACAGCACCTGGCCTGAGGCAGCGTTGTTACTGTTGCTATAACCCTGTGACCTGTTTGATTGGCCTCATCAAAGGTTCTAGTACGCGTGGTCAACGAGCCGTGACACACACAACACGACTTACTGCGTTCCGTCAAGTGGTCTGTGTCACATTCATATGCTTCAAAGTTTTCACGCCTGGTAGGCAGCCAGTGATTTACTGAGGAACTCAAGATCAGAGTTCTGGTTTAAGAGGAATTCAGGGGTTACAGTTAAGCTACTGTGAAGTCATGGCCAAATGTTTTGAGGCTGAAAGATGTGTCCTCTGGCTATAAAATGTTCAAAATTTTTTGTTTTACTGGGATGTTGTCCAAAACTTTAACTTTACTCTGATGTGCTTTATATCATCTCCACCAAATTCTAATTAATGGTGGTCACTTCCTGTCTGATAAAAGCTTGGACATGAACACAGTGTCTTGTCTACTTGAATTTTTAGAACTGACATGTTGTAACGTATTGGGTTTGGGAAACTTCCTAGCCAAAGATCCAAAATTCAAATGTTTTAATATTTGAGCCACTGATAAAAGCTCCACAAGATGATGCTAGTACTATTGTGTTTCAACAAAGGGATTGAGTGTTTTGGACGATGTTTAGAATTAGTTGACCTGCTAAACAGTCAAGGAGTCAAGGCCAGTTCTTCTGAGACCAAAACCAAGACGGCACCCACCAAGGCTCAGAGCGAAACCAAACCTTCAAAAACCAGACCTTCCAAGACCAATACCTGACCTTACAAGATAAAGACTAAAACCAAACTTCCCAAATCCAAGAGCAGACCTTCTAAGACCAAGACCCTATCTACCATCACCAAGGTCGGGCCTTCCAAAAATCAAAACTATTACCCAACCTTCCACGATAGAGACCAAGACTGGACATCTGAACACCAAGATCAGACCAGGCAGAGTTGTGTAAACAAACCCCTTTAAGTGAGAATCAACTAAACACATGGATAGTGTTAGGTTGCTTCACTGTTGGTAACACATAAGACTCATCATTGTGTTTACCTGTTCTTTTACTGAAAACTGATTTTCCTATCCAAAACAAGTTTAACTTGAGAACATAGCTCTTGACCTGCTGTCCATCCTTGTACATTCTGCAGAGTTTCAGTCTCTGCTTCATGTTTTTCTTGAACAGCGCTGCCCTTCATGTCTTATGGCCATCGTCCAAAAGTTTTCAACTCACTGTGCCTGCAGAGGCATGTTCAAACACCTGCTGCCAGTAATAAGCATTTTTGCACTGGTGGCAGCAAAATCTAGCAGACTATTTTGGTTCTTGCAACCCTCTACATCTGAGCCCCTCCACTTGAATTTCTTGGCGTTCTTGAAAAACCGTATTTTGAAGTGTAGTATGAAACCAGTCTCAGCCAATCTGTTTCAAGGTGTGTGTTGGCGTACACACACTCGGTTTCTTGTTAGCACAGAGAGCGACTCAGCCAATCGCAAAACAGCAATTCATTGGTATGGGGAAGAAAAGACGTTACAGAGGCTTTGTTAGTGCTAGAAACTTTTGATCTGTTGGGATTTTCACAAAAATATTCACTCAATCGCATTTCAGGTTTACAGACTGTAGATTATAAAGGAGAAAATATTTATGAGCAGCAGCGGCGTGCATGAAGGCCAATAGGCAGACTGCAACAAACTCTGTACTACCCACCCTTAAATATCTGTTTTCATACTCAAAATATGCCCCCGCTTGCTTACCAACACTGTTCTGTTATGTTTCTGCATTCTTGTTCAAATATTCTCTACTACTATTAATCATTTGTCTCCTGCTCAAACTTGCTCCCTGCATGCTCAGGTTCTTTCTCTTCCTCTGGAATATTTTTTTTGTCTCTCAGAAAAACAAAGAGGTGACTTGGTTTACCATCTGATCAAGCTCAGGTCCACTGAGGTTCATTTGTTGAATTGCTAGAACTTCCCCAAGACAAAGCCAAAGGGATGGCAAAGAGTGAGCTAGAGGAGAAGGACGCAAACCGGGTCTATTTTTGCTCGAGAGCAGAATTTTGAGCTTGAGCGTCCTGTTGCTAAATTGAACAATTATGAAAGAATGTTTCTCTTACATCAACACTTGAAACACACACCTTGAAACAGATTGGCTGAGACTGGAAAAATGTTTCCTTCTTCAGTGAGTCTAGCTTTCGGCTGGGACATTGAGATGAGGCATTTGGCAAAAACAATATAACACCATGGATACATGTTTCCTTGGAGGTACAATGTCAGTTTTAGATGTTCAAACATAAGTAAAAATCTGCATCTTAATGATCTACAAAGTTAAACAATGCAGTCACCATAAAAGCTGGAAATACAAAGCTTTTAAGAAACACAAATTACTTTGCGAGTTGAAATCTTTTAACTCCACCGCAGAATGAACATCTTGGTTTTACAGCCTCCAACAATAGATTCCCTTCACAGAACACAAATAAGGGAGAGTGTATTCTCAAGGCAACACATGGTTGCTAGGCCGGGCCTGCATATCCTCCCAGAGGATATATTTCTGTGGAATATTCACAGTGACGTCCTACTGAGACCCAACATGGCTCTGAAATTGACTAACTTAAAACCGCCTCCGTCTGATGAATGAGAAAACAGGTGAAATGATCCCCACAGAGCCTCAGTTTCTCCTTCTCCTCTGCGAGGAATATAGATTGATCGTGTATGCATGCATTGTAAAAAGAACAGCCACATTTTTTCATTTTCACTACAGGTTTTACAAGTTTTAAATTCATACAAACACCCAGCCACACACCCACCATGCAGCCTGCACACAATGTCAAACGTGTGCGACTTTGCACAGGGATTATTAATACATCTTCACACTCAGAGAGAGCACATACTTACTGTTAGCGCCGTTCAAATCAGAAGAATCAAAAGTAATGAAACCCCCCCACCCCCCGTCGATCTTGTTTCCCCTGCTAATTTCTGTTGCACTGAGGTTCATGTCTGATATGAGCCGGTCTTCCTGCCGTAACTTGCCTTTAGAAGCAGTCAGCTTCTGGTTGTTAGAGTGATGGGATTCCACTGAGATGTTTGCTTCTGAGGCGCTGTAAACATTTAGACTTAGCTCATGACAGAGTGCTGCAGACCTGCAGAAAATAATGTCGTTTTACAGTTAATGCAGCATGTTGACAATGTTGACTTGAGCACAAACACACGTTACATGTTTTTCTGTTAAGTCTCTGCTTTTTGATCCAATTAATGTTCATTAATTTTTTTTAGTGTCTTGCAGGATAGCTTTGATCTACTAGGAACATACTTCGAAACTGTCAGAATCTTGTAACAGCACTAGATGTTTTGTGACCTTATGAGTTTTGTGCCTTATTGTTGTACATTTTCATTCTGTTAAAACGTGTAATGCCAAGGCTGCTGAACGTATCAGGGAAAACAAACCGTCGCAGCTTTTTACTACTAAAACATTGGGTCAAAATGTTAAGAAAGGAAGTACCCTCAATCCTTGTCGTGTCTATGAGCTTTAGCATATTCATTGCTAAAGCAATGAATATGCTCGTGTCGTGACGAGGAAAGGTAACATTTTTGTCGGATGTAGAGACTAAATTAATATTTGCAGGGACATACCTGTTTATTTTCAGAAATTAAAAATGGCTTGACCGTTTTGGGCTTACAGTTCAATTCTCCATTTACAGTTTGGGATTGTTACCGATTGGTCGAAATGGTAGAGGTGAATCAGTGTGAGGTAATCCTCACTAATATGGTTGATTTTACCGATTTAGCGCATTAGCATTAGCCTCCGTTAAATCTGTGTTTGTGTAGGGCTTTAAGGGTTAACAGAGCTAACTTTTGAGTTAGCGTTATGCACAACTAAATTACTCTCATTTTATTTCAATTTCACTCGTAGTTTCTCGTTGTCAAATTGTAAAGTTTAATCAAGTCAATTCTCACTAATGTGGCAATTTTAGAGGATTAGCGCACTAGCAATAGCTTCCGTGTAGCGCTGTAATGTTAGCGGAACATTCTGTTCACGCTTAGTGCTTCAGGGTTAGCACAACTAACTTCATAGTTACATTACTCTAACTTTTAATCGCTTTCACTCTCAGCTTCTCCTTGACAAAATGTAAAGATACGTTTTTACAGTCACTTGAAAAGAATGTAAACTTTTGTTAAGTTCAGACCTTAAATATTTGACCACTGCAAAGTTTCAAGATAATGTAATCAATCAATCAATGTGAGTGCAGATAGTGCTTTTGCATAGTCTCGCATGAGAACCGGTGATGTCATTAGCTATAACTGCAACATATGTTACGTCACAAAAGTGCTGTTCTCATTACACAGGACTTTTCCGATACATCCAAACATTTTGTGGCAGCCTGGCTTAGACAAAGATTAGATTGCACATGCTACATACAACATACAGCTCTGAAAAAAAGAAAAAAAAACTAAGAGCCCACTGCAGTGAACCACATTGAAAACCTCCTGGTTATTCCACCAAATATTGATTTCTGAACTCTTCTTGAGTTAAAACAATAGTTTTATTGTTTCTAAATGAATACTAATGTGTTTTCTTTGCATTAGTTGAGGTCTGAAAGCACTGCATCTTCTTCGATATTTTGACCATTTCTCATTTTCTGCAAATAAATACGAAATTTTTGCTTGGAATTTGGGAGACGTGTTGTCAGTAGTTCATAGGATTAAAGAACAATGTTCATTTTACACAAACATATACTTATAAAAAGTGAAATCAGAGAAACCGGTCATTTTAAGTGATCTATTCATTTTTTCCAGAGCTGTATCTTCAGGCACCATTGGAATACAAAGACACAGAGCAGCTTCATTCAGGCCACATTTCACGAAGCAAAAACCCGTTTTAAGAGAAACTGAACTTCTTGACTCCTCTGGTTGCCGCGGGAAACGTCCTAAGCTACTATATTTCGTGCAACCATCACGTCTCATAAAACACTTTACATAACATTCGCTTTGCAAGTACCAGACTTTTCGACGTTGAACTTTTTTTTTGTTTTAAGACGGCAACATATTTAAGATCCAAGATGATGCTAGCTCGAGTCTTTTACGAGAATTTTCATCTAACTGTGTGGTCTACAAACAGTCAGAAATACTTAAACCTCACAGGGAAACACAGAATCCCTGCGAAGTGGAGCAGCTTTAACACTTTCGTTGAACAGTTCTCTACGTCTTTGGCTCAATCTGAACAGGAAGTTGAAGAAGCTGATCCACGCGCTGAAGGAGAAGGAGCCGACGCAGAAGGAGAAGGATGAGGAGCGGCCTCCCAAGCAGTGGAACCTGGACTACGCTCTGGCTCCGTTTGAAGGCCTCACACCAGAGTACATGGAGATGAGTGAGTCTGCATTCACACACACACACACGCCGAGAGAGGAAGCGGCCTCGGGGACAATGAGAAACCAACAATCATTTTAATTGAGTTTCCCTGAACATCACAGAGAGCTGTTACATAATCCGACCCCGCCCACACACACACACACACAAACACACACCCACACACACACACACCCCACTCGTAAACACACACAGTCGGACCGAAGAGCTTATGGATCCAGGATGTTCTGGAATTGTTTGGATGGGAACCGCTCTTTGAAACTGATGGAAGTTGTTTAGATCTCATTTTACTAAGCAAAAAAAGAAAAGAAAAAGAGAAAACGGTAATAGATACTCAACCATGATTTTATTCTGCTTTGTGGAAGCTCTAAGTGAGCAGATGGGCTCGGTGTTTACGCCGAACCACAGTGTGTCCATGTCAGCCAGAAACTGCAGCGCATAAACACAGGCAGATAAAAGCTTTCCTTTCCCCCATGGATACATGTTCATTGAGACAAATTACTTAACATCTCTCTAATGTTACTTAGTTTTCACTCTCATGGTCTTGTTAAATCGTAAAAATGTGTTTTTTGCTGTCATTTGAAAAGAATGTCAACTTTTTGTTCAGGACAGATGGAAAAATGGTTTCTGTGAAAAATGTTTTGACACTTTCTATTTTTGATCATTTGCCACACTTAGATAATGATCAAACGAATGTTGAATTTTAAAAATTCAACATTTTTAAAATGTTGAATTTTTAACATTTTAAAATGTTAAAAATTTACTACACCTTGATACAAGCACATAAAAAAAAGAAGGTTGAGAAAGGCAGCAGCACACGGATAGTGGGCAAAGACAAAACTAACAATATATAAAGTACAAACAGAGCAAAACAGTTTCCGTCTCATGATTCCATTTATAAAGACTTCAAATTGTTGAAAAATTTCACATTTTGAAACTCAGAAATTTCCAAGTTTTTTCTTTGACAATTTAAAAAAATTTCTGAGCAAATTTTTGGAATTTTTCAAATTCAGAAATGTTCTTGTTTTTTTTTTCTAGAACATTTTTTTTAGGTTAATTTAGTTTGTTTTTTTGGGGGGGTTTTTTGTAAAAATTACTTCTTCTTTTTTTTTTTAAATACAATTACCCCCAACCATCCTGTCGTGGTTACAGGTGTTTTTTGAGGGTATCTCAAGTATTTGTGGATTTTATCTGTTTATCTTGACAGCTGTTGACACAAACCTGTGAATATTAAGGGGTCAACTGTGTTTCAGTCATCAGAGGACAATGACAACGAAGACGGCAATAAAACAACCAACCAAGAAATGAATGAAGTTGCTACATTGTCACAGTCAGAGTCCAGACCTCACCTCAGCTAACATGCTGTGACCTCAGTGGACTGAAGGAATGTTTTCAACAACATAAATCCTCTATAACATTTCAAGATGGAGAACGACTTCTTCATTCAACAGCCTGGCAGGATGAGGACGTTTGATTTAGTTGAAAGACGTTAAAACGGAGCGGTGACTGATGACTCCACATCATATATCTTGATATCTTTGATGCTTTTCTCCTTGCTGACGGGGGTCAAAGTTCAGCAACAGGACAGCAGAAACATCTAAATGTAAATTATTGTTGTTTTGTGTTTATTCTCCGAACTACAACGTGCAAAAGCCTACAACCCACGCGGCGAAGCGTTTTGTAGTATGGAAACGTGGAGGTATGAGGCAAACGTTTCAGGTCTTTAATTGCATTCCAAATTTTACAGCTTGAAAAGTCAATTTAATGTGTTGAAAAGGGAGATTTTGTTTGACACAGGAGGGTGGGAGGAAACCCGCCTCGGGGCGCATCGCAGAATGTCAGAAATGTCTGCGCTCCGCATGAAAAACACACACCCACACACGCACACACACAACCCTCTCTCTCTCTCTCTGACAGTCATGACTGTGAGCGGACTGTTGCCGTTTGCAGGGATTTTTCTACGTGGGGCCTGTCTGTTGCTGCGCCGCCTTTGTGTGGCTGGGCCGGACCCGGCGACCTCGGCTCAGGTAGACGGCGAGGTTACTCTGAGCCTGCCCCGTAGCGCTCGCTGCGCTGCTGCCGTATTCTCTTCCCGGCCGCTCTTTGTCTCGGCGTGGTGTCCCGAGGTGAAGCCGTCAGTCTCCGGCTCGCTGGAAATCCCCGTTCCCACACTGCTTAGGTTCCAGCGCTCCGGTCGCAGCAACGCGTCGGGGGGCCCCGGCTGGCCCACTGCTGTGTCCGTCTCGGGTTTCCTTCTGCGCATTCTTAAGACGGAGGCGAACCGATCGTTAATCAGCCGAGAGAGACACAACGTTCTCATTGATCAGATATGCTTCCCCCTTTGGCAGCAGATGCTAAATATTCACGTTTATCATGGTGAAATCTAGCACCTGATATTTACCAGCAATATTCTCCAATTGCTGGCAAGAAAGATCCAATCTTTTTGCTCTTTGAGGGAGAACTGGGAGGAAACAAAACATTCAGTTGTTTCACTTTGAAGCAGAAAAGAATCACAGATCCAATGCAGTTATTTTAATTTACAGCTGAACGTTTTTTCTTTAAAAAAAAAAGAAAAAAGGAATTGTTCACATTTAGGAAGAAGCCATGTAAAAATGGAAATGAAGCTTTTACTTTTTCTGTTCAATAAATTAGTACTTTATTGAAAAGTTTATTTATTTCAGGAACATTTTCACACATTATATAGATTTATTACACACAGATGGATGTTTAAATGCCTTTATGCCTGTTAATTATTATAATTTAAAAATCATAATTCATTTAAAGTTGAAATATTACTTCAGACTAATAAAAGTAATATTTTGAATACAAAAATGTTTTTGTTTTTCTTTTTAATGAAAAATATTTTTAATACCTGCTTAAATGTTGTCAGTTTTCAAAAGGTTCTGTACTTTTTTATGAGCCTCATCAGGACACATTCTGACTTATTGAATATGACTGCAGCTTCCTTCCTTTGACTGGAGCTTTTTATCAATATGAGTTATGTGGGGAGCACACAAACATGTAAAAAGAAAAGTAGCATCCTAGACATGTTCATGAGGAGTGTGTGTGTGTGTGTCAATTGTATCTGAATGAAGGTCATCATTTTAATTTGGTGCTAAACTCTAAAGGGCTATTTCAGTGTTTCTAAGGACACCTTAAAAGAATTTCAGTAACTTAGACTGCAGAAAATCCATTATGTTGGATTTATGAAAAATATGACAAAGCAGCATGTCTTAGAAAATGAATCCTCCCATCTTGTTTCAGTGTTTGTTCTCATTTTAAATTCTTGCTTTGCGTGTTTTCTCCAGTGGAATAAAAGTTTTATGGATCTACAGCTGTCTTTCCCATGACACAGTGAATTAGTTTGAACGGTACGTAACAGAAGCAAATAATAATTTTTTGGTTTTGTTTTGGTTTTGTTCTGCATCTCTCCACAGTTATCCAGTTTGGTTTTGTGTCTCTGTTCGTGGCATCGTTCCCCCTTGCCCCGCTCTTCGCCCTGTTGAACAACGTCATTGAGATCAGGCTGGATGCCAGGAAGTTCGTCACAGAGTTACGCAGGCCAGTCACCGCACGGGCTAAAGACATCGGTAAGCTCATCCAACTTACCAACAGACTGGTACCAACGTGTAAAAAAACCAGTTGGAGTCAAACATAAATTCCCATCAGATCGTCAGTTTCGGGAACTGACGATCTGACGGGAATAATTCAACTTAAAGTATATTTTTGTCATAGAACATCCTAGTTAAAAGCCAATCCTAAATCCAATTCCAGTCTGTGGCGATACTTGAAAGCTGCTGTTCACACACACTGTGTGAAGCCTCCAAAGAGAGAAATATTTCGGTTTGTAAGCAAAATAAACCTCGTGAATTTTTTGTTGCGTCAGTTTTTCGTATCAGTTTGTATTATTTCAACATTTTCATAACATCTCTAACGTTTGGCCCAGTTCCATGTAACCAAGACTAAACCTCCGCCTGCGCGTTAAAACCTCCTCCGACCGCAGCTGACCTACTTACTACTCATTAATACTTCACACAACCCCACTTTAGCAGAAATATCTCTGAAAGTTTAGCAGACACACTTAGAGAAATCAAGAACATTCTCGCAAACAACTTAGAAATAATTTCACCTGAATAAAAATACTCTAAACGATGATCACACTGCTGTAAAGCTGACGTCACTGTTCTTCTTCTGCTGCTTCTCTCTCTCCCTTTTCCAGGCATATGGTACAACATTTTGAGCGGAATGGGCAAACTGTCAGTAATAATAAATGTAAGTATGAACGTAACTGCAGTATTTTTATTAACAGCTAGTTTGTTAAAGTTGCAACCTCCCTCTGAAGCTCCGGAAGCAACATTTCTATCACATACTTATACTTTAGCTTAATGCTATTAGCAATCAGCTCACATTCCTGTTTCAGGTCGTCCAGTCTCCAGGTTAAATAAATTATTTTCAAACACAATTATGCGATGTAATTAAATAATAAGAATTTGGGAGGAATCTCTCTGCTTTCCCACATGACCTGCTGGTAAATATTCTTAGTCATCGCTTCTTCAGCTAATGAGTTTTTTGTTTTTTTTCCCCTTTTGATAAACAAAGATGATGAAATGAAGAAGCTTAATCATTGAAAGGTAGAATATCCTGAAGAACCAAACAGTAAAAATGCATTCGCCTTTTATTAGTGGACTTTGGATTTGTTAGTTGATGGTGATTTTTTACGGATTATAAAAACAACAAAAGAAACATATGATGCTGCTGAAGCATTCAGAAATGTAAATCTGGTGATGTCAGCTTTGGGCTGGGGATTGTCCAGCCAACCAAATCCTCTTCTGTTTATTTTAATACTGAAGAGATTTCTGAAGGGTTCCAAATCAACGGACAGGAGTTTGAATAAGGTGGGGAGATGGACGAAAGGACTGCACTCCTTCATACGTGCTGTAAAAACAAGGAGATGGAATGCAGTGGAAAGGGAACGCAGGTCATCCGTCCATATTCAAAGTCCATTCAGGAAATTTCAGTTAAGTGTTGAAGGTTTTAGTTTTGGAGTTTCCTTTTTTTATTGCCGGCAACTAATTTGCGCAGAAGACTTTTCCAGATCGTGTAAATCTACTATTCTCCTTTATAGATCTTCAATAAGTGTCTTAAGTTTCCTATTGCTTTGAGTATTGCTTAAATTAGAGAGAGCCGCAAGAAAAACTCTTTTGGACTGGCAAAGAGAAACTACCCACCATCAAGAAGTTGACTGGCCTCGGCTTGAAGAGACCCAGTTCAAACAAGACAGTAGCTGCGCTTCCATTGACCATATAATTGCGCAATTTGACATCGAAAATAAATTTAACAGAGACCCGACAACTTTGAAAAAAACAAAACAAAAAAAACCTCAAATTTTTCCAGTGAAAAGTTTTCCGTTAGAATGAGGTGGGGTTTTTTTGGTTTATTTCGCAAAATTGCATGGCAGGAATCATGTGATCAACAATCGAATGTCGCCACTGGTGCAAACCGTAAAGAAGACGATAAGAAGTGGCTAGTGGACGACGACACGGCATGTTCTTTAATGGACATGAACAAACTTCTTCATGTGTGATTTTAATTGCATTTTGTTTTTAAAAGAAACACAGCCATTGCAAAGGTGAGTTTTTTTGACATTAGCGGGATATTGACAATGTTTTGCACAGATTTGTTATGGAAACCCAGCTGGTCTAGATAAGATGATGTCTAGTCAATGTTTTCAACTGGAAGACTTTTTTTGGACATGTTCTGGAACCAATTCTAACGTGTTTTAGTCTCTATCGTACTTTCACATTGGCTCTGCTGTGGAAAGCTTTGTCCGTATTGTAACTTTAAAAGTTCTCTACCTTTTCGATGACTGACGCACAAAACCAGCCACAGATCAAATTCAACCCAGACAAAGCGAAGAACCACCATCCTCCATTATTTTTTTTTTCATACAAATTTTGTTAAAATGGAGCTACTAGCAAAGGAAACACTACAGATCGTCTGGTACGTTTGGGTCCAGTAGGGTGCCAGTGCCAACTTCAAGATTGATTTAAGATTTTTAAGGAATAATTCCATAAAAAATGAAATAGTCTGACTCAGTTTTTTTCTCTGGTTAGGCCTTTGTGATCTCCTTCACGTCAGACTTCGTCCCTCGGCTCGTCTACCAGTACATGTACAGCCAGACGGGCACCATGAACGGATTCATCGACCACACCCTCTCCTTCTTCAACGTTTCCAATTTCAAGCCTGGCACCGCGCCACACAGCTCGGTCTACGGAGACATCACTTTCTGCCGGTACGAATCCCAACCACAAGAAAATCACTGAGGCCTCTTATGTCTTATCAAATACTCCCAGTCATTACAGTGTTTGGCGTTCAGGAACGAAACACTCTTTACATGTATGACAAAGATCTTTACTTGTGTTGCACCTTCTAAAAAAATAAAAATTAAACATAGATCAGTTCATAACATGAATGTTAGCCATTCTCAAATAATGAGGAGTAGACAACAGATAGATGAATTAATGTGATGACATGTCGAAATGTAATTATCTTGTTTCAGATAGAGGAACCTTTTCTTAGTATTTGGAAGCGAATTTATTCAGAGAGACAGTTATGTGTCACAAGGAACCTCCAAGTCATTCTGTGAAGAAAGCCTAAAAGTCGTACTAAAAACAAGGAAAATGTCGCAAATTTATGTGTATCATGGTCTGGCGTATTAAAAGGGCAATCATCATAATCTGCAGTCCAGAACAGCTTTGTGCAGATGCTGAGATGTCTAGCTGGTTTAACTGGATTTCAAATATTATTATTGAGGTTTCTTCAGAGTGAGGGAAAAACGTCAACCCTTCATTCAGGCAGCCGACAAGCACTGCGCAGCAACAGGTGGGGGATGGAAATGTTATCAAAATGACTTAAAAATGTCAGTGGTAACAGAACTCCAGGAAATTAGAATGTGCAATTCCATAAAAACAAGATTATGACACTTTTGTTTTTTAACCACAATAACTTTTCTCAACAGTCTTAGTGTTGGCCACAGACCCAGTGCTGCCGGTTTGAGCTGCTGGGGAGAAAATAACAACGGCATATTTTTGGAATGTGATGTGTGCTGTGTTTTATATAGAAGCTGTACTTCACTATTTCTAAAGCTGCAGTTACAGTTATAATCCTATAAGTGTTGGAACCTAAACTTCTAAAACTCAACCAGAATGTCTACTAATTTAATTTGCTGAAGCCCCCTCTCCACTGTCAAGTCTCATTTATGGTTCAGTTCCAGCCAAGTTTGGTGCCTCTCCACTGGCAGCGTGTCCCTCACTATATGGGCGTGAATACTGATAGGAACTTCGGCGGGAATGTGGGAACGTGAGCACACAGAATCTGTGGTCGAGACTCTTGACGATGTCATTTTGCGTCTGTAACTTTGGGCGGCCAGTTTCTGAAAAATCTCTCGCTATAGTTGTTCGTTGCGAGTTGCCCTGTCCAGTTGCAACAAGCTATACGTGCCGCCTTAGATCATCCAATCACGTAAATCCATGAGCCAATCAAGGAATGCAGTCTGCTGCCTATCAAATCTCTTGCGCACAATTCCTGGCCAGCACCACAGGTAGTTCAAAAAACCATGGAGTTTAGCCTTGGCATCTAGAGTCTAAATATGGTCTAGACCGTTTTGTGGAAATACGCACCGGGTTTATCACCATAGCTGCTTCTTCGACTTAAAAAGTAACTTCTAGCAACTTTCCACTGATTCCTCGGTTTTCTTTTCAGATACCGGCAACTTTACATCAACTGCACATGTAATAAGCACCTGCTACATTGAATCATAAAAGGTTTAAGGTTGAAAACACCTTACTGCCAACAGAACAGATTTTTTTATTCAATAACGTCAATAACCGCCAAATACAGTCCACCATTGTATATTCCACGCATTTTTGCTGGTGCCAATGGCAAGAATCTCCTTTAGAATGTTAAAATAAAGCACTGTAGTGGGAAAGGTCACGGATGATGGCGGCCACAGACAGCCAAGGCCGACCTGCAGTTACATAAGTCGGCGAAGCAAGAATACCATCTTTGTGCTGGAGCGCCATGATGCGTCACGCCAAAAGTATGACGAGACGCTTTACGCCTGTAACGGTTATTAGGCGTGAAATTGGTAGCAAATATCCCAAGAAGGGTTTTTTTGTGTCCGACATGTACATCTCTGTGTACAACAGCTGTTTCTTGGTTCAAGAGCCAGTCATCCAGCTCTTGATGTCAAAAACTCCATGGAGTTAATGTCTTTTTATATCCCTTTTGTCGTCCCACGTTGATGTTGTGATTGTGGTCGTATGGATGAATACATGTCACAGGACAGGCGAATGAATGGATGCATGGTAGTGTCAAGCTGGGTAGAAAGGAAGGGCAGGGGGTTGACAGCATTGATGAAATGATCAGATAAGAAGGCAAAGAAACTAGGCTTCTTTTATAACGAGGAAGAGATGAAGCACGATGGAAAGATACCGACACGGCAGAGAGCAGAGGAGGAACGTAGCCTCTCTGGGTGGTTTTAAAAAGATAGCCGGTGTGACAGAACCGTTTCAATTTTTAATCAGATTTAAAAGCAGCAGTATGACGGACAAAATAATAATTTCTGCATCAGTGGACTGCACATCTCGTCAGTGACGTTGTCATCAAAGCTCCAACGTTTCTCGTTATTTTGGGATTTCACGTGACATTTTACGTGATTTTTACGTGACCTTTGGCACGAAGTAGAAGGAAGCTTCTCGTGGCTTTAACTCAGTGCCGCAGGTTTTTCTTAATAACGTTGAGAACTGTTTATCATTTTCCTTTAACTTCACAATTATACTGTCCTTTGTGACACTCCCACAAAAAAATAGGAAAAAATGTTGTAGGAATATAGGAGTAGGAATGTGAGTTATAGTGAATACGAGAAGCCTAACTAGAAGCAGGTCTTCTTGGAAAAAGACTACTTAAGACTACTACGCTGAGACCAGAACTTCCTCTTCCTCCCGCTTATCAAAATATTCACTAAGATCCAAACGTTTGCAGCTTCATTAAATAATAATAAAATCAACAAAACGTGTTAAAATTAATAATCTTA